>VDFB02321909.1:0-55031 GCA_007258455.2 Sequoia sempervirens
CCATGGCAATATGATAGGAAAGCAATTCATGGTGGAAGGAGGAATACCTATACTATGACTTCAAATGGAAAGAGAGTTAAATTGATACCTTTGGAGGAAGAGGACAAAAATGATGTTTGTAGTACACTACCAGACTATGTTTGGTAGATGGAAGGAAATTTTGGAAGGATTGAGGCATGAGAACATGTGTTTTTTATTGATTCCAAAGAAGTGTAATAGTCTGGAGATAGAGAATTCTACTGTAAAGGGAGAAGATCCACCACAAACTGAAGTTGTAGAATTGTTTACAAAGTATGAAGATATCATATCAGAGAATGTACTAAATGGTTTACCACCGATCTGGAGCATCAATCATCATATAGATCTAATACCACAAGAAATTTTTTTAAACAAAGAAACACATAGGATGAAACCTGTAGAGAATGTGAAGCTAAACATACAAATACAAGAGTTGTTGAAGAAAGGATTGACCAAAGAGAGCTTAAGCCCATGTGTGGTATCTATTGTACTGGAACCAAAGAAAGATGGAGAGTGGAGGATGTGTATAGACTCAAGAGAAATCAATAGGATCATAGTCAAGTATAGATCCCCATTGCCAAGGATGGATGCCATTATGGACTGTTTGAGTGGAGCAAGGCATTTCACAAAGATTGGCCTAAAGAGTGGATATCATCAAATCAAAATCAGAGAAGGAGATGAATGAAAGACTACATTTAAGACTAATGAAGGATTGTATGAGTGGTTAGTGATGCCTTTTGGATTGACCAATGCACCTAGAACTTTCATGAGGTTGATGAACAAGGTATTGAAGTAATTCTTGGGTAAATTTGTTATTGTTTACTTGGATGATATTCTAATTTTTAGTAAGACCAAATAAGAACATTTTTGGCACATCAGACAAGTATTATAGGAGTTGAGGGAGGAGAAATTGTTGATAAACATCAAGAAGTGTAGATTTATGAAGACAAAGTTGGTGTACTTGGGATTTTCCATTTATGCTGAAGGATTGAAGATGGACCCTGAGAATGTTAAAGCAATTGTTGAATGGACAACACCAGTGAACATTGGAGAGGTAACATCATTTCATGGATTAACAAGTTTCTATTGGAAATTCATAAGGAGCTTTAGTAGCATTTGCACACCCATGAAAAAAACAATGAGAGGAGATAGGAAAGACTTTAAGTGGACATCTGGAGCACAAAAAAAGTTTTGAATTGTTGAAAGCAAAAGGTGACAGAGCAACCAGTGTTAGCATTACCTAATTTTGATAAAGTATTTCAAGTTGATTGTGATGCCAATGGAAATGCAATAGGATTAGTATTGAGTCAAGAAGGAAGACCCATAGCTTATTTTAGTGAGAAGGTAAATGATACCAAAAGGAGATATTTAGTTTATGATCAAGAATTATATGCCATAATTCAAGCCATGAAGAAGTGGAGACATTATTTGTTTCCTAAGGAGTTTGTGTTGTATGTTGATCATCAAGCCCTGTAGTATTTCAACAGTCAAGGTAAGTTGAACTAGGGACATATAAGGTGGGTTGAATTCTTTCAAAGTTATACATTTGTGTTGAAGCATAGGAGTGTTAAGTCAAACAAATTTGCAGATGCTTTAAGTAGAAGAAGGAATTTTCTTCCATAAATGAAGATAGAAGTATTGGGTTTTGAAGAACTGAAGCATATGTATGAGGATGATCCAGATTTTGTTGATGCTTTTCATGCATGAAGGGACCAATAGTGATAGATAGGAGTCAATTGTTGAATTATTTCATTCAAGAAGGTATGTTTTTCAAGGGAAATTAGTTGTGTATTACAAGGAGTTCAATGAGGGATAATTTGATTAAGGAGAAGCATAGTGGAGGACTAGCAAGACATTTTGGTCTTGATAAGATAGTAGCTTTGGTGAGTGAACACTATTTTTGGCTACAAATATATAAGGATGTTAGGAAGTATGTTCAAAGTTACAGAATTTGTCAAGTAACAAAAGGGAGTAGTCAGAATACTGGATTGTATAAACCTTTGATAGTGCTAGAGAGACCTTGGAAAGATATAAGCATGGATTTCGTATTGGGATTACCAATAACACAAAGAGGATATGATTCTATAATGGTAGTAGTGGAATTTTTTTCTAAGATGGCATATTTAATCCTTGCAAGAAGTCTAATGATGTTGTGCATGTTGTTGACCTATTTTTCAAGGAAATTGTGAGATTACATGGATTACCAAAGAGTATAGCTTCAGACAGGGACACCAAGTTCATTGGATACTTTTGGAGGACATTATGGAAGAAGATGAACACATACCTAAATTGTTGTTCATCATATCACACACAAACTGATGGATAGACAGAGGTAGTAAAAAGGAGTTTGGATAATTTATTGAGATGTTTGGTTGGAGACAAAGTAGGAAATTGGGACATAGTTATATCACAAGCAAATTTTGCATACAATAACTCACTAAATTGGAGTATAGAGAAAACACCATTTTAGATTGTTATAGGAATACATCCTAGAGGAGTTGTGGAGCTAAGAGACATTAGTATGGAGGATAAGAGGACTGCAAAAGCAAAATAATTTGTAGCATTCATGGAAACATTGCATAGTTAGGTCTGGAAACATTTGGAGGACATGAACCATAAGTACAAGGAGAAGGTAGATGAGAAGAGGAGGCATAAGGAATTTGCTGTTGGAGATGAAGTGATGGTATATCTCAGGAAGGAAAGGTTTCCAGTAGGAACATAAAATAGGTTGAATATGAAGAAGATTATACCATGTAATATTCTAAAGAAGTTTGATTTGAAAAATGCATATGAAGTGGATTTACTGGAGATACTTGGTATATCATCGATTTTCAATGTTGCAGACATCTATGAGCTGTAAGGAAAATTAGATGCAGAAACAATTCTCCTAACGTCAAAACCTTAGGGAAGAATGCAGATACACATTTAAATTTTACAATTACAGTCCAATTAAGATGCACATGAAACTAAATATCAGAAATAGTATTTGACAAACACATATGGACACCAGATATACGTGGGAAAACCCTTACAGGAGAAAAACCCACCACACCAAGAGAAATCACTTTGTATTATAGTAATGGAGATTACATACAAATGTCGGACTTATCTTTCTGATGTCATACTACAACAGCTTTCACTATGATCAATCTTTGTATAGGAACTATCACATTACAGTCTACACAGAATATAATTCATCCACTAATACAATTCTAACTGTTCATACAACTATTGATCGAACCAACCGAACCAACCAACGAGCATCTACAACTGCAAGCTATATTCATGGCGTTCCCTATCTATCAAACTTCCTCACAGAACTGTCACAATGAATTGTCTTCCAACGGTTCCCATTTGGCTCCTCCTATTCATCCACGAGATGCCACATAGGAAAGTCTCACTCGGTCAAATGACTTCAAGCTGTGTTGTCATATCGGTGAGACATTGAATGTGTCTCCCCGATGCCTACACAGTAAACACTCAATATCTCCAAGACTCCATCCTATCACCAAGATGTTACATCGAGTCCAGAGAGCTATCGCTCAACTTTTGCCATGTCGCCAAGACATATCGCTTTCGCTGAGACGTCATACTGAAGCCTCAAAGTCACACAGTTGTCAGTTTTCCATTCGGCAAGACTATCGCTCTTCGGTGAGACCACATACCGATATTCAAAGTCACACCAACAATAAACTCCTTCATCGCTAATACATTCAATTGTCGCCGAGAGATTTCACTGAGATCTTATGTTATACTGAACACCGAACAACAGTCGCCAAGACATTCATCTTTCGCCAAAGGTTTCACCAAGCTCTTAAGTTACACCGAAGCCATACTACTATCGGCAAGACCTTTTCCCATCGCTAAGACCTTACTCCGAGATCTCACAAGTCATACTGAGCACACTAGTAGTCGGCAAGACTCTTGTCTATCGCTAAGAGTTCACACCGAGATCTTTATGTTACCGCGAAGACTCCGTATGTGTTCCCGTCAGTGAGACATTCAACTGTCACTAGGACTTCTTGAGTGTTGAAGTCACTCCGAAGCCCCCGGTCGCTATGAGTCTCCTCGACGCTCGATTGAATGGCCTGTCAGTGAGAGATCTCCATGCGGTAAGATGTCACAACGACTGCTTCTTGTCACAGCGATAGGAACGTTCAATGAGACAAAAGCTAGGTCACAGCGACCTGTACAAATCACAATGTATCAAAGCTGCTAGTCGGCCAAACATGATAGATGTCATACCAAATTTTCTCTAGTAGAGGTTACAACTTGTGGGATTAAGACATATATTTCCAACAATCTCCCACTTGATGAAGATCACACAGGCACCTCCAGAGCACAAGAAAACTTACTGAAAATCATGGGCACTAAGGCCCATTGAACTGGCACACCACCGGAACTTGTCTGTGCTCACTGGCTTCATCAATGCATCTGCAACATTCTCCAGAGTATCAACCCTTTCCAAACTGACCTTTCCATCCTCCACCATATCTGCATTATAAATTGGTACTATACATCTATATGTTTAGATCCTAGCATGGAAGTGGGATTCTTTGCAGGACAAATTGCACTCATTTGTCACAAAAATAGTTTGTTTGCATCAAAACCAATGTTAGAACCTGAAACATTTTGTAAAGCTGCTTCTTTACAAGCATGAGTAGCTGCCATGTATTCAACCTCTACCAATTGGATAAGCGGCTACGACCCTAAAGCTTACTCATCAACTCAACGCACCACCATTCAACTTGTGAAAGTATATCCATTGGGTGGATCTCCTGCTTTGTCAATGTCCCTTGCCCAATCAAAATATACATATCCAGATATTTGAGAGTCCTCACGTGATTCAATAGGAGTTCCCATGGTAACACAATGCAAAATCTAAAGTCCCCTTCAAAAATCTAAACACTCTCTTCACAACATCCCAATGTGTTCTTCCTAGATTAGCCATAAATTGACTAAGTACTCCCACTGCTTGGGCAATGTTTGGCCTTGTACAAACCATTGCATACATGAGACTGCTTACTGCACTAGCATAGGGAACACTGGTCATGTCCTCCATCTCAGTAGGAGATTTTGGACAGTCTTCAACAGATAGCTTCGTTCCCTGCAAGACTGGAACAACTAATTGCTTGCAATCATTCATGCAAAATCTCTCTAGAACAGTCCTGATATACTTACTCTGACTGAGCCAAAGTTTTCTATTATTTTTGTCCCTAGTTATCTCCATCCCCAGAATATACCTTGCTGCACCAAGATCTTTCATTTTGAACTTAGCAGACAACTAAGACTTAAGATCAGAAATCATTAGCTTACTATTGCCTATGAACAACATAGAGAGCAATAATAAGAATCTGATCACTTTCAGCTTTATAATAAACACAATGATTATATTTTGACCTCACAAATCCCAAAGACAATACAAAAGTATCAAATTTTTGGTACCACATTCTAGGTGACTGCTTTAACCCATACAGAGACTTTTTTAAGTTGCAAACCAGTTTCTCTTTACCTTTTTCAACAAAGTGCTCTGGCTGGGACATATAGATTTCTTCTTTAAGATCACCATGAAGAAAAGTTGTTTTCACATCCATCTGTTCGACCTCTAAGTCATATGCTACTGCAAGTGACAAAAGAAATCTGATAGACGTCAGCTTAACTACAGGAGAAAAGATTTCCCCATAATCAATTCCCTCTACCTGGGAATAACCCTTTGTAACCAATCTTGCCTTATATTTTTCAACACTGCCATCCAGACCAATCTTCTTTTTGAATACCCATTTGTAGCCCACAACTTTTCTGCCTTTAGGCAATGGCACCAAACTCTAGGTTTCATTCTTTTCTAATGATGCCATTTCTTCATTCATGGCTTCCAACCAAGAGTCCGAATCAGACATTTTAAATGCCTCCTTTACAGTCCTAGGCTCATCAGTGCTTGAAATTAAAGCATAGGCACAAGTAGAATCTATCAAAGAGAACCCATACCTATCTAGTTGTTTTCTTTCACAGGTTGACGTCCTCACTTGCTGAGGTTGAGGTTCTTCTTCTTCAAAAATTTCAGAACTGCTTGAGCTCTCCTTAGTTTTAGGCACATTTTGAATTTTCAATTCCTCTTTCTCTGGTGTAGGAGGAATTCCAACTACATCCTTATTATTTTCTGACTTTGTCTTTGATTGCAGATCCAAGGTGGAAGGTTTCAGCTCATGAAAGATTACACTTCTATTGTATACGACCTTCTTTGTATCAGGATTCCAAAGCTTGTATCCTTTTATGACAACCATATAGCCAATAAAAATACATTTGACAGCCTTGTTCTCCAGTTTAGATCTTTTCACATCCAACACATGAGCATATGCCTCACAGCCAAAAATACGAATATGTCTTAAAAAGGGCTTCTTACCAGACCATGCTTCCAAAGGTGTTTTCTCAACAAGAGCATAATTTGGAGAATGATTAATTAGGTAACATGCAGTAGATACAACCTCAGCCCAAAACTTCTCCTCCAAGCCAACACTACTAAGCATACTTCGTGCTCTCTCCATCACTATCCTATTGAACCTTTCTGCAACTCCATTTTGCTGTGGAGTATAAGGTGTAGTCTTATGTCTTTTAATCCCATGGTCTTTGCAATACCTCTCAAATTCATCATAACATAATTCACCACCATTATCAGTCCTTAAGCATTTTATTTTACTACTAGTTTGATTTTCAACAAGGTTCTTAAATTCCTTAAATTGACTGAACACTTATGATTTACTTTTCAAAAAATAAACAAATGCTCTTCTTGAATAATCATCAATAAACGACACATAGTATCTTGACTTAGAAAAAGAAGGAACATCCATTGGACCAAATACATCAGAATGAATATAATCTAGCAAACTAGAAGATTTATGAGGACTGGAATAAAATGAAACATGGTGCTGCTTTCCATATATGCAGTGTTCACAGAATTCAAATTCAAGGTTACAATCTTCAAGCCCCTCAACCAGGTTTTTGTTCTTCAAGGTTTTTAAACCTTTCTCTCCTATGTGGCCTAGCCTATGATGCCAAAGCATAGTCTTCTCTGTTGGAAGTCTTACTTCCATAGAGTTTACATAATTAGGGATATTTCCCTCTTTACCTCTAGAAGTAGCCTTCTGTGACTTGACAGAGACACTGTTACATTGAACAACCTGTGCATCCAGCTTGTACAGGGTACCAATTTGAGCACCTCTAGCCAGCACCAATGAACCTCTAGTCATCTTGCAGCCATTTCTAGAGAATGTGACTTGTACTCAAGTATCATTCATCTTACTGACAGACAGTAGATTTCGAGCCAGACCTGGTATGTGCATAACATCATTAATTCCCTTTAATCTGCCATAAGGGAATTGGATTCTGACTCTTCCACGACCAACAATTTCCAAAGTTGAATCACTTGCCAAGTACACCTTTCCACCATCGTATTCTTCATACTTTGTGAAACATTCTCTGTGAGATGTCATGTGGAAAGATGCACCAGAATCAATCAGCCAGACATCATCTGATGCCTGGGTAGCCAAGGCTACAATGAAGGTGTCTGCATCACTATGAGAAGACTCATTGTCGGAAGAATACTTCTTTTTCTTCTTCTTATCCTTTTTACAATCCTTTCGGACATGACCAAGTTTCCCATAGTTCTAGCACTTCACCTTGGACTTCTTGCTAGGAGACTTTGATCTCCCTTCTGATTTCGATTTGGACTTCTTGTCCTTCTTCTTGCCTTTCTCTTTTGACCTTCCTCTAATAGCAAGGGCCTCCTTCACCATCTCAGAAGATTTCCTTCTCATTTATTCTGACAGCAAAGAACCAACAACATCTTCCATCTTGAAACTGGATGTTGTACTCCCAATAGCCATCACCAGATGATCCCAAGAGTCTGGCAAAGAACACAATAGAAGCATACAATGATCCTCTTCTTCAGTCGTCACACCAACAGATGTTAATTGAGCAAGCAACATGTTAAATGCTTTCAAATGATCAACTATAGACCCTCCTTCCTGCATTCTCAAAGAGTACAACTTCTTCCTCAAGAACAGTTTATTCACCAAGGACTTCCCCTGATAAATAGACACAAGTCTCTTCCACAAGGTAGATGCAGTTTTCTCTTCATGCACATTGAGAAGAACGGAGTCTGCCAAGCAGAGCCTTATCAACCCCTTAGACTTTCTATCTGTAAGGTCCCAATCTTCTTGCTTCATGCCTGTAGGTTTAGTTCCAGACACAACAATCCAAAGATCACGATCCACTAAGAGATCCTCCATTTTGAGTTTCCACAACTCAAAGTTGCTGCCATTGAACTTCTCTATTTCAATCTTTCCATACGTGCTAGCCATCTCAATCTGTAATTAGAAATTGATAAACTTCTACAAGACTCCCACTAAACAGAATTGACACAAAAAAACCCAACGTACCCACAAGGATAACACAACTGGCCTGACTCTGATACCACTTGTAAAGAAAATTAGATGTGGAAACAATTCTCCTAATGTCAAAACCTCAGGGAAGAATGCAAATACACATTTAAATTTTACAATTACAGTCCAATTAAGATGCACATGAAACTAAATGTCAGAAACAGAGTATTTGACAAACACATATGGACACCAGATATACATGGGAAAACCCTTACGGGAGAAAAACCCACCACACCAAGAGAAATCACTTTGTATTACAGTAATGGAGATTACATACAAATGTTAGACTTATCTTTCTGATGTCATACTACAACAACTTTCACTATGATCAATCTTTGTACAGGAACTGTCACATTACAATCTACATAGAATAGAATTCATCCACTGATACAATTCGAACTGTTCATACAACTGTTGATTGAACCAACCGAACCAACCAACGAGCATCTGTAACTACAAGCTATATTCATGGCATTCCCTGTCTGTCGAACTTCCTCACAGAATTTTCACAATGGACTGTCTTCCAACGGTTCCCATTCGGCTCCTCCTATTCATCCACGAGATGCCACATAGGAAAGTCTCACTCGGTCAAATGGCTTCAAGTTGTGTTGTCATATCGGTAAGACACTGAACGTGTCTCCCCAATGCCAACACAGTAAACACTCGATATCGCCAAGACTCCATCCTATCGCCAAGATGTTACATCGAGTCCAGAGAGCTATCGCTCAGCTTTCACCATGTCGCCAAGACATATCGCTTTCACTGAGATGTCATACCAAAGCCTCAAAGTCACACAGCCGTGAGTTCTCCATTCGGCAAGACTATCGCTCTTCGGTGAGACCACATACCGATATTCAAAGTCACACCGACAACAGACTCCTTCATCGCTAAGACATTCAATTGTCACCGAGAGATTTCACCAAGATCTTATGTTATACCGAACACCGAACAATAGTCGCCAAGACATTTGTCTTTCGCCAAAGGTTTCATCGAGCTCTTAAGTTACACCGAAGCCATACTACTATTGGCAAGACCTTTGCCCATCACTAAGACCTTACTCCGAGATCTCACAAGTCATACCGAGCACACTAGTAGTCGGCAAGACTCTTGTTTATCACTAAGAGTTCACACCAAGATCTTTATGTTACCGTGAAGACTCTGTATGTGTTCCCTTTGGCGAGACATTCAATTGTCGCTGGGACTTCTTCCCGAGTGTTGAAGTCACTCCGAAGCCCCCGGTCGCTATGAGTCTCCCCGACGCTCGATTGAATGGCCTGTCGGCCAGAGATCTCCATGTGGTAAGATGTCACAATGACTACTTCTTGTCACAGTGATAGGAATGTTCGGTGAGACAGAAGCTAGGTCACAACGACTTGTACAAATCATAATGTATCAAAGCTGCTAGTCGGCCATACATGATAGATGTCATACCGACTTTGCTCTAGTAGAGGTTATAGCCTGTGGGATTGAGACATATATTTCCAACATGAGCATCATGAAGGACATTCAAGAGGGAGTAACAAAGAAGTGGGATTGGAGAATCAATTATCACATAGACCACCAATGTATATTGAGCAGATCATGAATACTAGAGTTGGAAGGAGCACTAGGAACAAGTAGTACAAGGAGTACCTGGGAAAGTGGAAAGGCAGACTAATGGAGGATTCATCATAGGTTTCTCAGGCTGAGGTGTGTAAGGAAAATTAGATGCAGAAAACAATTCTCCTAACGTCAATACCTCAAGAAAGAATGCAGATACACTTTAAAATTTACAATTACAGTCAAGTTAAGATGCACTATGAAATAGATTACAGAAACAAAGTTTTGAGAATCACACAAGAACACCAGATATACGTGGGAAAACCCTTACAGGAGAAAAAACCCACCACACCAAGAGAAATCACTTTGTATTACAGTAATTGAGATTACATACAATTGACAGACTTATCTTTCTGGTGTCATTATACAACAACAATCACCATGAACATTCTTCTAACAAAAACTTTCAAGTTACAACCTTTACAGATTAGAATACATTCACTAATCAACAACAATCTGTCGAATCAACCAATGAACCAATCGATAATCCAACCCAATCACAAACTGCAATCTCTAAGTATATCCATGTCGAATTCTTTATGTAGAACTTCCTCACAGAACCGTCACAATGAACCAACTACTAACTGTTCACATTTGGCTCCTATTCGTCCATGAGATGCCACATCGGAAAGTCTTACTCGGTCAACATAATTCGCACTGTGTTGGCATCTCCATGAGACACTAACAGTGTCTCACCGATGCCATATATCCTTCATATCGATGTCGCCAAGAGTCTCTGTTATCACTAAGACATTCTATCGAGCTTCATGAGTTACACTGAGTCACCAAGCAATCGCCCAGACCTACCGCTTTCGCCAGAAGATCATAGCGAGTCACCAAAGTTATACCGAAGACCCCAGACTTACCGAGTTCCAAATAGAAGTCGGCAAGACTCACATCTTTCGCCGAGAGTTCATACCGAGATAGAAAGGTTACCCCGAAGTGATCATCCATCGCCAAGATATTGCCCTTCGCTAAGACTTCACTCTGAGATCTCTAAGCTACTCCGAAGACTCTTCATCATCGGAAAGACTCACCAAAGCACTGGGACTTCTTACCGAAACCATCATGTTACACTAATAACTCCCAAGTGTGTCCTTGTCGGCAAGACTTTCAACTATCACTAAGATCTCACACTGGAATCTTTAAGTTACACCAACACCACCACCCGTTGCCAGGAGTCACTTCGATGAACGTTTGGATGTGTTTTCGTTGGCATGACCTTCTCTGTTCGCTGGGACTTCTCACCGAGCCATTTGGGTTACCTCGATAGCCATAGGCTATCGACAAGACATTCACCGTTCGCTGAGACCTCTTCCCAGATCATTAGAGTTACCCCGAAGACCTCAAAGTAAACAGTGTCTGCGAGACTTTGACACATCGTTGAGAATTCTTAGCGAGAACCCTTAGCTATCCCGAAGACCATAGTCGCCAAGAGTCTCCCCGATACATGATTGAATGGCCTGTTAGCCAGAGGTCTCCCGAGCGCTAAGAGATCATAGTGAAAACACTATGTCACAGCAATAGACCAAAGTGTAATCTTTCGGCAAGACAGAAGCTAGGTCACAACAACCTGTTCAAAACATAATGAATCAAATTGCTAGTCGGCCAGACAATGAAGATGTCACACTGACTTGGCTCTAATGGAGATTTCAGCCTGTATTGTTTGAGGCACATATTTCCAACAAGGTGAACCACTTAGGTTTTCCTCTATCCCTCAGAAAGTGAGGGACTCACTTTTCTTCCAGCATCGAATGTCTGATTTAGGAGCATCCATGGTTGTAAAGCAATCCCGTATCAACCAAAAATAGTTCTTTTCTTTCAATTCAATATGTAGCTATCTCAACATTTTCTTCCACATTTTACTATTGTATCATTTCTCAGCTCACAAATAAGGATATTGGTTCTACACGAGGTCATCTACAACATATCTAGGTTTTAGGAGATTTTCTTTCATTTGTAGAAAGTTATTGCTCTCAAAATTTCACTACCAATTCCCAAACAGAGCATTCAAGGCATGTTGGATCAGTCTTGGTTGTGTGGAACTTTTTTGGAATGTGTAGAGCTTAATGGAACATCATTTAGGCATTTTAGGTCCAAGGTGAACTTTCTTGGAGATCCACAATTCATTTCATTTATCGATGTGTTATCTTTTCATGTTTGGGGCTGACTAACACATTTGATCTTTCTTTGGGGTTTGTAATCCCTTGAGGTTGACATAGATCCTAGTTGGAGCTAGAGATTCATATTTCATATCATTTGTAATCCTTTGAAAAGATTCAGTTTAGTAGTTCATAAGTTAGAGCATAGATAATTTGGTCCAACCTTCTAGGCTGTGGAATGTAATAAGGCATTGTACCAATTGTAATATTTGTAATGCTCTTGCGGAAGGCCTGTGAGCCCTTGTTATTTTGCATATGAGGCATATGATGCATGTAAGACTGAAAGTTATTGAATCAATGATTATTCATGTTTGCTGAGCATTTCTTGTTTTATTTTCGTTGTGTTGATCTCTAAGATGCATGGTTGGACAATCCTTTCTAGACCCTCCATCTGTGACTACATCAAGTGGTATCAGAGCAAGTTTGTGAGTCCTAAGGAGGAATTCCTTGTGATGAATAGATCGCTGACCTGAGGCAAACTGTATGTGTTTTCAACTGATCACCGACTGTGAGGTAGTTGAAACCCTTGTAGCCAGATCATCAAATTGAGGCAATTGCACCAGATCAAATGATCTCATTAGACACTACCAAAAAGTGATCCTTGCATTTTTTTGTTGCCTAAAGAGTCCTCAAACATCCTTTAGTGATGTTTTTGTAGGTGATTATTTGGTAAGATAATGAATATGTCTCATAGTGATCTATGATACATATAATTTCCAAAGGCTATTATGAAACATTTTGCAGTAAGTCATAGATTTCACTTATTTTCTCTTGCTAGGTAGTATTTTTTGCTTTTAGGGTGTGAAGGGAAATAAGAGTCTCATTGATTCTTTACTGAGGTCCTTCATTGTCATAAAATATTGATACATGACCATCACAAAAGTGATGATTCTTTGTTGGATGGCCACGTCAAGGTCACAAAATTAGGGCTATATTCATGGTGCCCTCTAAGCTTTTATTCTTTGGTTTGGCCACCTCAAGCCTTTTATGGAGTTATTACACTATTTGTTGCCTCCTCTTGCACTCACTTTGTAGTTCTAAATCTTGGGCATTCAGTTCCTCTTTTGGGCATCAATGGATTTTAGGATCTTTGTGGGTACCCACTTACTACTCTTGGCATCAAGTTTCTCCTATTGGAGTAACTCAAATAGTCAAGATACCTTGGTGACAGTTTTTTTAGATTTCAATTTATCATTTAAATCAAGGTAAAACACTTGGTTGGACTCAAATGGCATCTAACTACTCTTCCATGAGGGACATGTAAGGAATTAGCCCCAACTAAGCAATCCTCGATGTGCATATCTTGCAATGGTAAGGTTGTGATAAATACTATACTCTCAAAATGCGTGATCCATGAGTTTAGATTAAAAAAAACCTTTTTAAGTTGGGAGTAGAATTTTATGATGAATGATATTGTTGTCCATTGTCAAATAAATCTATTTGCATTCTAAGGGAATTGAACAACTCCAAATTTGGGAGAATAGGGTGGTGTTGAGTCGAGAATTTAATATGGGTGTGAGAAAGGGAGAGATGGGGGAAGTACCATCAAAGTTGAAACTACATATAGAAGGGAACACAAGTGGTTTTAAAGGATAAAATTAAAGGGTGGAAATGAGCGTTCATTTGATGAGGACTCATCATAACTTTTAGCATTGGAGGTGGACATTATAATACCTATAATATCCCACCAATGAGTAATGTGAGAGGAATAGGGTTGGAGCTCAAGGGGAAGAGACTCTTAATTAGGAATGATAAATAAACACTTTTTAGGGGGTTATCTCCAAAAAAACATTGACCTAAGGAGGAGGGAGAGAGGAAAAATGGGTCAAAAATACCAAGGAAAGAGAACATAGGGCTTAGCAACATACTAGGAGAGGTGAGTCTTTAATTTTATAGAGGAATAATTGGGGTGGGTTTTAGGGAAGGAGTGCACCTTGATAACCTCAAGATGGATGGTTTCAAACATGGAAGACATTGTAGTTTTACCAAAAAAAGGAAAATTTATAGGAAGGATGAGGGTATTTATATTTCCTACAAAATGTACACAAGGGGGAGGGAGACTTTAATACTCACATGTTGGGATGTTTACTACTCTATAGTAGTTTTTTTGGTATCCAACTCAATCGGTCTAGTCACTAGCCATGGAGTACTTGCTTCTTTTTAAAAATTTGGATGCTTGGCTACCTTTTCACCAACTCTTTCTTGAGCCCTTAGATTTTGGATCGTATTTCAAAGTGATGGTAAATCCTTTAGAGTTAGAGGATGGATACTTATATTTTTGGGGAGCAATTTGAGGTTATTATTGATAATCCTTAACCTCTTGGCTTGTAGCTCAAACACGGTGATCTATATCCTTATCCTATGCTAAAGGTGTGGGTTATGTGATGTTTCCCTACACAGGTTTTGCAACAACACACTTGAGATAACCCTTGGAAAGAATCTTAAGAGTCAATGGGGACCTTTGATATGATGACATAGGATATGCTTACACCAACTTTATCATCTTGATTTTCCTTGGCAGTGGCAAGGTATGGTGGTTCTAGTATCTCATTACTATGCTTTCCAAGGCTAGAGCCTAGCATAAAACTTTCCTAAACCATAATTTCTACATTGGGGCGATACATGTCTCAAAGCTCTCAGGTGTGTTCATTCAATTCAACTACAAATTGTTTAGGTTCATGATTTTTCTTTGATTATGCATCCTATATAGTTGGTTGATCTAAGGCTACATATATGGGACTCTAAATTGAATTCTAATTAGTTTTAATGTGGGGCTAGAAGGCCTTAATTTCTCTTCCCATTAGACCATTGGTTAAAGAGGTTATCAAATTCTTCATTTAGCTAGTAGTCTCTAACTAGAGTAAGTACTTGGCCCACATTGTACAAGGAAACTATAAGCACCAAAATTTTCATCAAGGTAGTCATACCACATGGTTCATAGCTTCTCCACCTTAATGAAATTTCTCTTGTGTCTCTAGGACCCTCCCTATTGTATTTTTTATCCCTACAAATTGCATACTTAGCTTGTGCATCCTCACCATATTCTAAGATTGAGTTTTTGCACCTCTAGTTGTAGAGTCATTAGAGAGATCCTAGGGTCAATTGAGTGGCCTAGGTAAAGTTGTAGGATTACCCAAGTGACTTTTTCTAGTAAAATAGGTGACCCACCTTGTTGAAAGGAGCACCACTATCATTTTTGGTTGGTGCATAGAATCCTCACCTATGTCATTTTACCTCTAGTATATATTTTTATTTTTAGTTTCCTTGAGTCCTAATGATATGGTTCATGCCCCTTAACTACCTCTCTTTTTCCCTCAACTCATCGTTATCTCTCTTTGATTGAGAGTTTTCTTTCCTTTATAAACATCCACATGCCTCATTCATCCAAGTGGTTCTTTATTATATTTGGCTACCTCTAAAATTTTCCAATATGCTCTACAATTTCCTCCTTTCTCTTTTCTCTACCATTGATTAATACTAAATCACACCTTAATAGATTTATGAGCCTCTCTCAATCAAATACTAAGATTCTCCATAGAATTCATGCTTCACACAAGACTTTAAGATTTTTCATTTCAATAATTTGAAGCTTAAAATATTCCACACCAAATCTCCCAAGTAATCTACAATATTACAATAGAGTTTAGTTTCCCTTATTTTCCCATTGCCATCTAGAGGATTATCCTAGAGATAGAGAGAAGAAGATACAAATGAAGTTGGATCTTATGAGGATAGAAGATATAGAAGCTCCACATATATTTTTAATAAGTTATAGATCTTTTGCTTCATTTATTTTTTAGTGAATTTATTTTCAAAAGAGGGTAGCTTATAATTAGTAACTAAATCACACTTTGCTTAAGGACTATAATACTCTATGCTTCTTCCTATTTTAGATTTAGAATTGAAAGTAGATTTAAGTGTTGCTAAGATTATATTAGAGTTTGTTACACTTTATTTATTTCAAAATCATTCTCCAAAGTTAGTCATATGCAAGAAATATTCATATCTCCAACAAGAAAATAAGGTCCATCTCATTAAACAACAAACAAATCAAAATAAGTAATAATACGAATCTTTGGTCAATAAATAAGAAAATCACAAAATAAAAATAAATTTATTTAGTTGCACATTCTTCAAATAGCACAAAAAATTCATTTGTTTCATTAGTTAATTAGCTCATCAAAAATATTTATTTTGGAAAAAAGAAAAAAAGAAAGGTACTTTAGTTATTTGTTTTCTTGTATTTGCATAGCTCATGTTAGTTCTACATACATTCAAAATTCAAAACTAAAACATAAAAACATAATGGTAGGCCACTTTACAAATAGGCTACAAAACCTCTCAAACATAAAAAATCAAACAAGCAACTTGCTAATAAGCTAAGATTTGAAAACAATAAAACTCAACAAAGAAATTAAATAATCAAACAAATAACTAAAAGTGAACAATCGAGGCAATAGATCAAATCACTCTACAAAATCTTTCACTTCTCTATATATCACTAGGAATTTTATGCTCGTGTGTCTTAGAGCTATGAAATATTGGATAGAGGCCATTTTAGGTGAGATAAAGGAAACACAACTAGTGAAAGAATCACAAATGAAAAATAAAATTATGAGCAATAAACTATAACAAATTTAGGAGGAGAATGATATTGTAATAACCCATTCTAAATTATTACTTAAATTATATTATTGCAAATGACATTATGAATATTTTATTTTAAAAAGACATAACTAAGAAGCTATTATCCATCATAGCAACACATGTCTAATTAAAATGAATCAAATATATAAATATATTCATGTTGAATGTCAAATTACAATATCCAAGTTGACTTGGCTCACAAGCCCACATAGTCAATACAATGTATAAATGTTACATCATATACTAAGATAGTCTTGTCACATCCAAGGTTTTCTCTTGATGCTCGCCTCCACTAGTGGATGAGAACATGGTTGAAGTGCTTTACCACCAAACCACAAAGCTTATGCTTCCTCAAAATTCTTTTGACTTGAAGAATACCCAACCTTGCACAAAAAGTTTAGCAAGAGAACAATCTGCAAGGTGGAATTTGGTGTGTGCCCATACATCAACATGCATCTCTGTCTATAAGTTAGAAAAGAAAATGCAATATCTATGCTAGGAATGGTAGAGAGTGTTATCGCAAAGTCCATTCATACATAATGGGCTAATTTTCTTGGCAAGGCATAAGAATAATGTTGCAACAACAAATAATAGGTTTTGGATAAAGCAAAAACCTATACTCTCTGAACTCCATTTTGGCACCCATCCCGGAAGGTAACTTCCAACATCAAGTTATCTCATAGCAACTATCTACCCTCTAGCAACATCTACCCTTAGGTGCTCTAGTCTATTAGGTGTTGTTCTATTCTATTTAAAATTCAGAAAATGAATCAAATGGAACTGATCAGTACATTATCCATCCATTTCAAGTACATATCACATGATTACATTCATCATAATTTAGTATTCATTTAAGAATAAGAAAATAGGTAACAAAAGAAGGTATGTCGTGCAAGTATGTGTATGTACGTAGACGAAGGTCTAGTGCATACACATATATGTGCCAACTTAAGTTATAAATTTGTGCATACATTCTGAATTAAAAACCAATAGATCAGGTTTCTAACAATCAAATAATGTTTCAAATTGACATATGGTTTGTCGGTTTACAAGAAGTAAAGAGTTTAAGAACAGTTTCCCACATACTGTTATGTTGTCTGTATCAACCATTCTATGATAGAAAACGATACTACTGTGACCATACAACTACTATTTAACAAAACAATGTTGTCTATAGCTAACAATTATAGTTTATAACAAAATGATGTCATTTACAGCTATACAAACACTGTTTATAACATAACAATGCTGTCTATAGCTAAAAATTACAGTTTATAACAAAACAATGTCATTTATAGCTAATCAAACACTGTTTTATAATAGAATGATGTTGTTTAGAACGAAACAATTACAATTTACAACAAAACGATGTCGTTTGCAGCTAATTAAAAACTGTTTATAATAGAACAATTTTGTTTACAAAAGTTTACAGATTCAGTTCCATATCAACCAAAGCTTCATTCATTCGAGCCTCATTCAAAAACCATAGCTATTCATTACATTCATGGTCAAAGAATTCTGATACAACATAACTTTCATTCTCATATTTAATCCAAATATTTTATCGTTCTGAGAACAATTGTATATAATAAGCATATAAAGGAAATAACCAAAAAATTTCTTGGTACTGATTCTTGAAAAATAAAAAGACTTGAACGACATGCTGTTCGTTTTAATAAGAAATAATTTTACACATATACTGGGTACAACCTTCACATGTTTCAGGTTTAAGATCCCTTGTTTACTATTTTAATATCAAATTATATTACTGTTGTTCTATGGAACGACCAACTGTGCTTTGCATTTTATTAGTGCATGGGGTCGAAGCCACACATGCCAACCCATGACTTTGGTTGGAATCATCTAAAGACTCAAAAGATTATCATTCTTAGAGAATGATGGCTCACAAGCTAACCATGCCAATATAAGGATGAAGCGATACGTTGCTCAACCATCGTCCCTTATGGACGAGGCGACAAGGAAAAATAATCACTACAGCATAGAAACACACAACAACAGATAAAATTAATATCATTTACAAAAAATGGGGCGATAAATGCCCAACCATTGCTTAATGCGAGAGGCAATAAAATACATCATGAAAACCCTTCGATTCTAGATCGAAGACAATAATTTTAGTTTCCATATGGTGCAGATATCCCAATGGGAATTCATTTACACATATTAGAACATAAGATTTCAATGGAAATTTAACTGCCTTTCCTCAGAGAAGGCAATAACTATTTATGGGTCGTTTCATGCCCTTTCGCAAGCTATCGGCTTCACCGATAGCCATGTGAAGGCTATGCTTTTCACATGCAAGCAAAAAATGACAATGGAGATAACATATAACTCATAGGGAGTTAAGTGATTCAACTTCCATGCCGTTTAAGATACATGCATAGAGTACATAGAGAATATTGTAAAGAATAAACTGTAAATCTTAGGTTCAAGTCTGCTAATATAGATGTAACTTTGATAACAATACTGGCAATATAGTATAGAATAGTGTAAGTTCAAAGTCATTTCCTCTCCTATGTACTTGTTTCATAAGCTATGAATAATATAATCAAGGGTTATTCTATTATTCTCCATTGATTTTGTTGGCGTTTAAATTTGCACCTTTGGAATGCGTATTTGAAATGGACAGCTATGCACAGATAAACTGCTCTTCAAATTAGGAGGGGAAGCTCCCTCTTGCTGATGGTGTTTGAAATAAAGTAAACTAAAACTAAGTCGCCTATCTTTTTGATTAGCTTAGAGCACAAGGTTTTTTAAACACAAACGCCGCAGCTGAGATTTTCTGATTTAAAGAACTTCAACTACGACTAACTTAAACTAAAGACGTTTCTGGCTTCTCAAGTAATAGCAGAGCGAGAGAAACTAGAAATGGACAAGGTAGATTTTCTGACAAAATACTTCAATGAACTATCTTTCAACAAGCACCTACACACTTCAATGCAAGTTGAAATCAAGATCATAAAAGTGGAACACAAATAATAGAAGCTTGAGATTTTATATCAAGGCAAAGGAGGCTCGTGATTTTATTACTCAAATTTCTAGAACAAGCTCACTTCTAACATGCCTGGAACAAGAAATTGCAGCTAAAGAGGCTTGCAATCTTGCTCTTCACACAATAGAAACAACAATTACACTAACTCCTTGTTGGCTAAAGAGGCTCAACAATTTGCTATCACAACACAATTGAACAATACTTGAGTAACAAATAGAAGGCACAATAGGCTCATCATTTTTTTCTCACTAGCACGGTCCCAACAAAGTGAACTGAAACTGAATAACAACTTGCTGCAATACAGGCTCGCAATTTGCTATGACAATAACCGTTAAAGAAAACTAATGAGCAAAGGCTCTTATTTATAGAGAAGCAGAGGAGTAGGGAACCCTAAAATCTCCTTGTTTCACAATCTAGGGCTTGCTCAGCAAGAAAGCTTTATTACTAAATCTAGAAAGAAGATAAGATCTAACATCTAAGAAAGCAGAAAAAGCGAGAAACGCCAACTATTACATTTTATCTTCTTTCTCTTCTCAAAGAATGGATAAGAATTATTCCAAGAATAGAAAGAAAGCGGGAAATAAAGCTTCTAGAAGAAAGCTGCTTTAAAGCTCGATCACATCCGCTAGGAAGTTAGAAACTGTGTCCCGGTTCGGTGCATCTATGCCATCAATAGCAAAACATTGCTTTTCTAGAATATCTTCAGCATCTGCAACAGATCTCAGGAAATCTTCGACCTCATTGGCCGCTTTCTCAAGCTTTGCTGACATCATGGAAGTGTGACTTGGCAGAGTCTTATGTTTTTCTTTCATCCACCTCTGTGCAATCTTCTTACTGTATTTATCTTTGTGCACATTCCATATCCTTTCACATTTTCCCTTTGAGAGAGTTACGCTTTCAGGCCATGGGGGAATGGAAAAACACTTCTCAATCATATTAGGCTTTAGACTGCAAATTAATCTGCCATCTGTTGACTGGATCTCCCTAGTGGCCGGGTTGTAATGCTTGATGCAAGCGATTACGAACTCAAGACTCTAAACTGATATAGGAATAGACGCTGCTGCGAGGAGTCCAGAATGTCCCAGGTTCCTGATTGAGGTGTTGCCTGCGCTCTCCAAGGCATGTAGATGAACACCGGCTTGATATGATGCAAATCTATCTCAGCGGTTTTGATGTAATCATGATAGAGAGCTGATTCATCTTGAAAACATTGGGAGTGTACTCCATTCCGGAAAACTTGAAGAACGACTGTAAACTCGCCCTAGTTCTGACAAGTTTTGAGCAATTTCGATTTTTAGAATGCTGATTTTCTTGCTCCAACGGACAAATTTTGAAATTTTTCCGAGATATGGGTTTTGTTTAGAAATTCGTTACAAGACAACCCAGATAAATCGTTTTTTGAAAATATTGAATTTCGCCTGAAAAAGCAGCAAACCCTAATTTCTTCAATTTTTCCGAAAAAGCTGGCACCTGGGTTTTGCTCAGAATACGATTAGAAACAGACCCAGTTGATTAGATTTGCAAAACTCTGATGGCTGATCGAAAAAGCAGCCAACCCTAAAATTTGAAAAAAAAAACTGTGATATGGGTTTTCTTCAGAAGATTGACTGGAGAGGACCCAGATGGTTGAAAATTGAATGCATTGAGGTTTTCACTGACATGCAAAATAAAAGCAGCTGCTGCAACTTGATGAAGTTCTTGAAAATTTCCTTCAAAAGATTGAAGAGAAAAGACCCAGATGATTGAAAACTGGAAACCTTGGCCTTCTCTTTGAAAAACTTGATCTTCTAGATGAAAAAAAACTCGAAAAAGCAAAGGTTTAAGTTGCTGGTCTGAAAATTTTGATGAAAAACCAGCAAGCTATGCTCTTGAATCTTGAAAAATATCTTCAAACTTGCTGCTCCAACTTTCTCCCTTGAAGGTTACCTGCAAAAATAATGAAAATAACATAAAAGAAAGATGTTAAATAGACTTAGGGTTTTGTTTTTGCTTTGCTTTCTTTTTCTTTTATTTCAAAACCCTAAAATCTCTGTTCAATGCATTTGGGCCCATCCTCCTTCATGGTAATTTTGAAACTTTTGAAAATCTTGAAAATTTTCTAAGGCATGAGAAGTTGGGCGCCCATCTTCACCAAGGGCCCCCACTTCACCCAGTGTTAGCCAAATTTTTAACATTTTCAACTTTTCTTCCTTTTGACCTCCAACTTTGCCTCTGATTTCCCATTTGTAGATTGATCCAACATGCGAGCTGAAGGTTTCATGGTGGAGCCTGACTGATTCTGAGAAAGATGTTTTGGAGGCACCTCTGGCAAAAAACTTGATCTTGACCTTCAAATTCATGGGAGCCTTTTCCTTCCAGGGGCGCCCACTTCACCCAGAGATAGCCATTTTTCCGATCTTCAAATTTCTTCATTAGCTACTCTTCTATAGACGATCTCATTGAATCTGGAGCTCCGGGCGTCGGATTGACTGCCTATTGTGCTCATTGCGAAGCTGACGAAGAATCAAGAGGGGTCTTCTGGAAGATATTTTGTCAAAAAGTGAATTTTAATCCCTCAAAAGCTTGGACGCCCATCTTGGCTGGGGGCGCCCATGTTTACCAGAGTTAGCTTATTTTTACCCTTTTTTGTGTTTGCTTCTGAACTTTGAAATTCAACTCTCGCCAGACCCTCTGTTTGACTTCTTGTATCTGGCGACTGCGACCTCCGATAGATGCGTTGGATATCTCGTTGGAGAGCTGAATCAATCGTGAAGAGATCACGTTAGACATACTTCTCTGAATTCATCTATTAGAGCCCCTGAAAACTTGGGCGCCCTTCTTCACTTGGGGTGCCCACTTCATCCAGAGTTAGTCAAATTCTGATAATTTTCATTTTCTCTTGTTCTGACATTAGTCTAGATACCTTCGTTCAACGCTGAATTCCTGATGACTGGATAATCTGTTGATTGCACCGTCAGACTTGCTGCGGAGTTGGCAGAGAACTGAGCAACTTTGACTAGACACATAAACCCTAATTTCATCTTTTGATGCCCTAAAAAGATGGGTGCCCTTCTTTACCAGGGGCGCCCAAAGTCACCAGTGTTAGAAAAATTTCATCGTTTTTCAATTTCTTTCTCGTTTGTTTTGTGCTTGTTCATGAATTCTCCTTTTGCTGAATGCCTGAATGCTGAAACTGACGCCTGGCAACCGAATGACCTCCATTAATGACTTCGGAGCTCCAGATATGCTTCTGAAAAAGCAGAATAGTCCCAGTAGGGCAAAACTGATTATTTTGAGATTCTGATTGCACCAGCCTGATATGGACATATTTTGAGCCAATCAAAATTAGTTTGGACCCTTACAGACCAACTTTCTATTTTTAGAAAGTTTTTCCAGTATCCATTTCCAAAGAAACCTAGAAAAACCCAGAAAACATTACTAATTTTAGAAAATTTCTACAAATAGAAGTTTTCCTAAAATTTAGGGATGAAAAACTAAGATCTGGGTTTTGTAGATTAAGCTGCTCTTAGTAGACCCAGATTGTCAGATTTTGACAATTTTGCGTTTTAACCCCTCATGCAAGACATGCACACCCAAATTATGACCTTTTTGACTGATTTAACAAGACTTTTACTCATTTCTTCAAAATATCTAAGTGTAGCAAAAATTTTAATTTTGGGGTACAACAGATTTCTAGTGGATGTATGGTTTTATTCTTGCTTGTTAATTCAAAGAATTAATGTAAATGCTTGAGTGAAGCTATAGGTTTATGCCAAATTGAGTGCTAGGATTTTGATAAGAAGTGGTGGCTGAGAATATTATGTTGAAATATTGTAATGTTGTGTCTTCAAAGCTTAATTAAGGTCATGTATGAAATTGTTATCAGGTTATGTGAGTATTGGAATTGACTCTGTTCCAAGGATGAGGCACTAATCTAAGTAAAGTATTCATGTTGCATTTAGTTGGTCAATTCAGCAACAAATCATTTATTAAATCAAATTTTGTAAAATGGGTAACAATTGTGTTAAGTTATGCTATTCTCATGCTCTAAATGTGAAATGTTGTTAAGAAGTAGCCAACTTCTTTGATACATTCTATTTGTTGAGCGATTATATGAGGATTATTTGCTTGTTTCAATGTTCATGATACAATGACACCAAATATTATCTAAACATTGTCAAGATCACCCTCTTGGGTTTCACAGAGCCCAAAGAGTAGAAGTAAGGGCCTAGTAATTCTTTACTTGTTTATTGGCCAATCCTCACTATTATTGACTATTGGATTGTGGAAAATTCATAGATAATGGTTGAGATCAAGTTTGGTTCTAAAAGAAATAGCCAACAAATTGGTGACTCTACTGGGGAACATCAGAAGAGTATCCATTTGCATAGATTCGAGAATTTTGTCAATTTGAACATCTAATTCAGATATTGAAATTTTCAGACCTGGAAGTGGTTTCATTGCAACAGATTTGAAATAATTTATGTGTGACTCTGCTATTGGAAAAGACCTAGAATGAAATTCATCTTTGAAAGAGCTTCATAGTGTTTGAATTTTAGTCCTCAATAATGAGAGGTGGTGAATCTGTCAAAATAACTTGATGAAGATGTGAAGAAAGTTTTAGATCTACAAAGATTTCCAATCAGGAAGAAGAATTTACAACAGTTGTAACATATCCAGGTATTCTTATGTTTTGGTTTTCATGAAGAATAAATATGTATATGAAGACCATGTTTGAAAGTCCTAGAAACTTTTGTTCCCTTATTTAGTGAAATTGGTCACCACAAGAAAGGATAAAGGGATTTTGAGAATTAAATAGTTATAGAGGAAATTTTTATTTGCAAATATGTATGGTTTTTCTAGTTCT
Source organism: Sequoia sempervirens (assembly GCA_007258455.2). Classification (NCBI taxonomy): domain Eukaryota; kingdom Viridiplantae; phylum Streptophyta; class Pinopsida; order Cupressales; family Cupressaceae; genus Sequoia; species Sequoia sempervirens. The sequence continues at coordinate 24,724 of VDFB02321909.1, forward strand.
CCCTCTGCAAGCTTTAATATCATGCCTGAAACACAGTCATGCCCTCAAAGAAAGGTGTTCACTAGTGAAAGATATAACCCTCTGGATTTCAGTAAAATCCAAGGTTATCCACACTTTGTCCCAAGAAGAATTAATGAATATTTGTCCAAGTTTAGAGGAGATCTCAAAGAGTCAACATCACAACATTTACAAAATTTCATTGATTTGTTGAAGGAATGCCAAATAGAAGAGAATGCTATCATGAAGTTTTTTGTGAGAACTTTAGAAGATGTTGCTGAATATTGGTTTTCTAGTTTACCAATGCATTCCATAGATTCATGGCGTGAGCTCAAAATATGTTTCATTGATTATTTTGAAGGAAAATCAATAGATAATGAATGCCTATTTAAGGATAGAAATCTGCACACTCAAGAAGGTTTTGAAGAAGAATACGAGCTTTTAGTTGAACAATATTTACCTATTGATGCATTGCATGATATAAGGAGATTTGAGGATGAATCCTTCTATGAATTTCATGAAAAATTCATGAAAACTCTATTTGCTATACCAATGATAAATAGACCTGATGAATCAATGTGTGTTGATGTTTTTTGTGAAGGGCTTGAGCCAAGTCTAAGTACAATGCTAGCTCACTTTAGGCCCCCTAACCGTAAATACATATATCAATGGCTTTCAGTGATTGAAGAAACGATGGAGAAATATGGGAGTCATTTATTGACCAGACTATGTGATGGTATTGTTTCCAAACTTAATCAAATAAATCTAGATGGCATAGCAGAAGACAATGATAATGCATCATTTAGTGATGAGTTTATTTTTGAACAACCCATAGAGAAAATGTATGCAGAAGAAGATTGCAGCCATAATGGTGAAGATGTAAGACATGATGAGATACATAAAGCATTTGAAGTCACTCCTATTTTCTTTGAAAATATTGAAATGGTGAGTCAATTTCCTGTATCAAAAGAAGGCTGCAATGATGAAGATGACACTGAGAGTATTTTATCCTCTATGGAATTTGAATATATAGTTGAAGATTATGCTGATTATGAAGTTTCATGTCTTCATGGTGATAGCTGCAGTGTTGTGGATGTAAATATACAACCAGATGAGAAGCATTCTTATCCTAGTCACCGTGATGATTGCAATTCTGCTTGCAACCTTAGTAATTGTGAATCTTTGCAAGAGAAGGAAGCAAAATTAATCTCTTTGAGTGGAAAGTGTTTCAACAAAGAAAATGATGATAATTTTTTTGAAACCTTACAAGAACAAGATAATGGATATGAATTGAATATCTTATTTGAAGAAGAAATGTGTAATCAACAGTGCTATGGTACACTTGGTCGTGGCTCTTCTACAAGTGTTGAGTGTAGCATTGATGAAAGTGTTCATGATGACGAGACACGAAAGTTTGCTAATTTAGGGAATACTCTTGAAAATGGTAGTATATCAGATGCAAATGACAAAGCGTGCAAAAAATTTCAAATGGAGATCATCAACAAATAGTTTCAATGAAGAAACAAATTATGGTTTTCAATTTGATAGTGAAGATTATGATTCTGCTGACTGTTGCAACAATATAAACAAAGAAAAGGGTATGCATGCAAGAGATTTATTGAATAAATCAATTCAAGTATCTGATTGTACAGAGCATGTATGTGTCGGCGATGTAAGTGGTGAACAGGGAAAGCTTCTCTTGTTTGATTCTTCACCTTCTTCCATTCCTTTTTCTAATTTTAAGGTTATTACTAAATGCTTGCATAATGATAGCATAGATGAAGTTGTACATGAAAGTGAAAATGTAGTGACAAATATTGGTACAACTAATGAAGCTCTGTATGATGAGTTTGTACTTGAAGAATGTGATTTTGTATTAAGTAATTTGATTTGTTTAATGGATCTATGACAATTGCATTGAATGCATAATGATTACAATTTAAGGAATCCAAATTACTTAATCAAAATTTAACACACGAACATGATTAAATAAACGGAAATAACAAAGTGATGAAATTTAGAATGAGAGAAAAGAGAGAGAGAACACAAACAAAATTGATAATGAAGTTCATCATAAGAATGACTACATCTTTGGGCCCCTCTCAAATGAGTGGATTGATCTGATTAATTCTCCAAAATAATGGTTACAAAATTCCGGCATAGGTTCTCCCTGGTACAAAGAAATTTTGAATAACTCCTTCAATGTGCACAAGAACAATCTCCTTGAAAGCACATAAAAGAGAAAAATTTCACCAAAGTTATTCTCCCAAGCCACCACTTAGCCTCTCCCATCCTACACTACCCATTTTTATACAAAGAGTTTGTCCATTTTTTCCTTCAACCAAATGATTTTCAAAATCTCCTAATCTCCCTTTACATAGTAAGATATTTGAAAAATCCCCCCATAAAATCATAATTAACCTTCTACAAATTATTTGAGCCCTTCAAATTTTATATTTCGGGCTTTTATTGTTTTAGTAGGTTATATCTAATCCTTTAAAAGGATTATTGGGTTTTAAATTAGGAGGGAAGTTTAAAAATAATGGGTAAACGGTATCAACAATTCACCAAAACGACCTGACACCCATTATAATTCTGAAGCCACACTGTGGTGTATCGGTGGCTTGTTCCTTTTGCACATGGGTGGTTAGGAGGTCGAGCCCCTCCACCATCCATTTTAAAAACAAAATCCTAACAGTAAGCCAACAAAACAAACCGATCTCTATATATGTTTAGCGCGTATTGCACAACCCACCAGTGGAGCGTCGAGTTTGTAGGAGGAAGGTCGTTTGTTCGAGCCCCATGAGGGTCGTTAAGCTTTTTAGTAAAAAATACATATATGCTGTTGAACCGACCGCCATAGAAGGGATGCCGACGGAGCCATGTGTCAATGTACCATTGGTCCATTTAGCTGACTGGGCATGCTGATTGTTCCGCTGACTTGACGTCTGGGTGCCACGTGTCATTTCCGGATTGGTCCGTACGGGTGACTCGACTGCAACGTGTCACACGAGGGTTGGTCCATGTCATCATCCATACCGTATAGACTGCTATGTCAGCATGCTGATGTCAACATCCGTACAGTCAAAAGTCAACCTTCTCTATGAACTTTGACTGGCTGTAACTGGTGCAAATGGACTCCAATTCGTGCGAAATGAATGCCGTCGGAAAGCTCTCAACGAGCTCTTTGTGATGATGCCAACTTTGACCAATTTTGGTGATGTCAAATTTTGACCCTTTTTTTCTCTGACTTGAGCCCTGAGTTGACCAAGGTTTGACTAGGCATAACTCAAGCTCCGTAGCTCCGTTTGACTCCATTTGAGTTACGTTGGAGTCAAAATTTTGACCTATTTCTGATGATGTCATTTTTGGAGAAAATCAAGAAACTTCAAATTTTGACGAAGATCCTCCAGATCAGTCCTCCCCACTAGAGAGCTTTTGGACCTCTGAAAGCTGGTTACTCAGAAAGTAAGTGAGGGTAATGTTCCCTCACTTTACCAATCTCCATCCATCTTTCCTTGCTTGGATTCATCCCCTTCAGTCCCACTCTGAGGTACTCAACTGCTCCTCTTCGTGAAGTCCTGGTTTTCTTGTCTAGGATGACGTCCTCTGGCAACTCTGACATGTAATCCGGTGAAAGATCATCAACTAATGGAACTTGAATGTCTGTGTCTTCATCCAGTATCATTGAAGGCCCGTACAACTTCAGATTCTCAACATTGATAACTGAATAGATGTACATGTATGGAGGAATATTAAGGCAGAAGGCGTTGGTTTCGATCTTTTCCAAGATCTCAAAGGGACGATACCGAATCGGCTTGAGCTTCGTTCCTTCGCCTTGCATTCTTTCCTTGCTAATATGTAACCAAACTCTGTCTCCAACATGGAAATGGTGATCACTACAATGGTTATCATGTCAATCCTTGTATTTGGCTTGACTCTTTTCTAACTGTGCTTCCACGGCTTGATGAATTGCTTGGACTTTCTGGATGAACTTCAAAGCCTTCTCTGAATCATGGCATCCATCTTCAACATCATCTTTCCCAAAAGAAAAATCCATCAGTGTTTTGGGCACATAACCGAAGCAAGTATCAAAAAGAGACCTCTTTGTAGAAGAGTGTGTCACATGGTTGTAAGCATGCAGCACATAATGAAGAATGAAGACTCTCATCCCACAACTTGGTATGTTTGCTGCAGTAACCTCTGAGTAGATGCACAACTATCATGTTCATTACCTCTGTCTGTCCGTCAGTTTGTGGATGGAAGGCTGTACTCTTCTTCATTTTGGTGTCCATGAGTCCCCACAAAGCTGACCAAAATTCCCCTAGGAATCAAGAATCTTGATATGATATAATAGAAGTAGGTAACCCAAAATGAACCCATACAAATTGGAAGTACATCTGAGCTGTCAGTTCAATAGTGACTTGTTTCTTACAAGGCATTAGAATACACATTTTACTAAATCGATCAACTACTACATACATATAATCATGTCCCTTCCTAGACATAGGTAACCCATCGACAAAATCCATTGACACACTTTCCCATGGACGGGATGGTACAGGTAGAGGCGTGTACAACCCCAATTTCCTATTGCTAGGTTTACTTGTTGCACACATAACACAACCTCTAATATACTTAGTTATAGTTTCTTGCATATGAGGCCAATAACAATATTTCTGCAGTTGAGTGATTGTTTTTCTTACCCAAAAATGTTCTGCAATCAATGAGGTATGAGCTTTTCTAATTACCTGTGCTTGGTCATCTTTTGGAATGCATAATTTTCCCAAATGATACAATAGTTTATCCTGCACATAGTAATCTTTCTCTTCTACATGTTTTCCTGCAATTATATCTGAATAGATTTCCTTAAAGTCTTCATCATTAGCATATTGTTCCTAAAAAATTTTATGTACCATGGAACTACCTTTAAGGATAATCAAAGTATTCATAATAGGAGGCCTTGAAAGCAAATCTGCTACTGTGTTATGGACACCTTTCTTGTGCTTAATTTCCAAATGAAACTGTTGAAGAAAACCCATCCACCTAAAGTGCCTACTTTGTTGCAGTTTAGACTGTGAATGCAAATACTGAAGTGGCTGGTGATAAGTGTGGATTACAGTTTCTTTCCCCATTAAGTAGTGTTTCCATTTTTTAACACTCTGAACTAATGCATAAAGTTCCTTATCATAAGTAGGATAGTTAATTACTGCACCTAAAAAGGTCTCAGAGTGATAGTAGATTGGTTTACCTCCTTGCATTAGCATTGCTCCCATGGAAAATCCACTCGCACCTGTCTCGATCTAAAACGGTTGGTGTAAATATGGTAAAGCCAGAACTGGTTTGTGCTCAACTTTTCCTTCAAATTGTTGAAGGCCTTCTGCTGCGGACCTCCCCACTAAAAAGTTTCCTTCGTACTGGTCAATGCGTGCAATGGTGATGCAATGTAGGAGAAGTTTGCAATGAACTTCCTCCAGTACTGAACTACACCTAAGAAACTTCTGACTTCTATGACTATACTTGGCTTAAGCCATTTTACAATAGCTTCGACCTTTGCAGGGTCTACTTTCAATTGACCACCACCTACGACATAGCCTAAGTACACTAAGGATGTCTTAGCAAATTCATATTTTGACATCTTTACAAAGAGTTTTTCTTTTCTCAATACATCAAAAACTTTCTTTACATGAATTACATGATCTTCCCAAGTTCAATTGAATACAAGAATATCATCTAGATAGACTATGACAAAATCATCAATAAAAGGATGAAATACATCATTCATGACTCTCATAAATGTAGCTAGTGCATTCGAAAGCCTGAAGGGCATGACCAACCACTCGAACAGTCCACGTTTTCTCTTAAATGTAGTTTTCCAAATGTCATCTTCTACAATTCTTATTTGATGATATCCACTATGCAATTCTAACTTAGTGAAATAAATTGCATGTTTTAGCTGATCAAGTAAATCATCAATTCGGGGAAGAGGATACCTATTCTTTACCGTTATCTTGTTTAGGGCTCCATAGTCGATGCACATTCTCCAAGACCCATTTTTCTTTGGAACCAACACAATTGGAGAACCACAAGGAGATGTACTAGGACGGATGACTCCTTTTTCCACCAACTCCTGAACTTGCTTTTTGATTTCCTCATTCTACAAAACTAATAAATGGTACATGCCAATATTTGGAAGAGGCACATCCTACTGTAACTGGATTTCATGTTGTATCTCTCTCTTAGGTGGCAACCCCTTTGGCTCCTGAAATAAGTCATCATAAGCAGAAACTATTTTGACCATCTCAGTTTTACGCTGGATCACACCCTTAAATGCTTCAAATTTTTCATCCTCTTTGGGTTTTACAAGCATTAGTACAAATTTCTTACTATAATTGAACAACCTTTCCATCTAACCAACATTAACTAGTGCAAGATTAGTCTTAACTTTGTGTGCACGTACAATGTATTCTATCCCATCCTTAAAGAGATGGCACTTATTATCCCCCTATAAAAGATTGCTTTTCTTTCATATAGATAAGGACTCCCTAACACAAGCCCAAAAATATCCAAAGGAACAACATCTACCTCTACCTCATCAACAAAGTTTGCAGTGATAGAAAATTTCAATTTACATTGTTTTGTTACCTGCAATTGAGCATCATTGCAAACCCATCCAAGCGGATATGGCTTTGGATGAGGTGTTGTAGCTAGATTAAGTTTCTTTACCACCTCTTCAGATATTAAGTTGACTTGAGAACCCGTATCAAACAGTGTGTCAATCTTAGTGTGCTTAGTTACAACTCGAATATGAAACAATTCATTCTGTTGTTTATCAGCTTTAGGAGTAGATACTTTAATTGTACTTGCATTTGCATTAGAAATATTTGCATCAAAAGAGAGAGTTATACCTTTCCCTTTACCTTGGACCCCAACAACAACAATCTGAGTTTCATCTCCAAAGTCGGATCCAAGATCTTGTTGAATCACTGCAGCAGTCTTTTGCTTGCCTTTATTGCCTCCGTATCTTTTCTACCTTAATTTGGGATGCAACTTCCAACACTTCGAATCATCATGCCCCTCTTTCTTGCAATGGGAGCATGTGGGCTTATCACCCTCCTTCTTAACTATAGTTGTCTTCTTCCCTTTGCCTTTATCTTTGTCTTTTTCTTTACCCTTAGACTTCCCCTCAGACTTAGATGGTTTCTTTGAGAAATTATCATTGAAAGTGTTCTTACCCCTTGACTCTAAATGAGTAGCTTGGACTAACACTTCATCCAAATTATTAGGACTCAACATTAGAATAGTATGTCTTAGGTAAGAATGAAACCACCTATGTGCTTAAGTAATGTATCCTGAGTATATAATGGAACATTTAAAACAATAGCCCGTTTTCTAAACTCATGGGTGTAATCTTGGACAAATTGACCCTTACCTTGCCTAAAGGTTTTCCAATTCATTGTTAATTGCTGCATATAACCTAAAGGATAAAACTATTTTTTAAGGGCAGAAACAAATTCCATCCAAGTCATATTGACCTTACCATGGCGAACAATTTCCTCTTGAGTCCTACTCTCCCACTAGGTGAGAGTTGTACCTCCCAACTGGAGAGTGGCTAATTGGATCATAGAAGCATCTTCTGTTAGGCCTTGAATCCTACAATACACTTCTACCTGCTAGATCCAATCATCTAACTTTTCGGCATTTAACTCACCACAGTACTTAGGCAATTCAAATTTTACATCTAGTTTAATAATAGGCTTAGACTTGATTTTGAAAGGATTAACAGTAGTAGAAGAGGAAGAAGAAGAAGGGGAAGATGGAGAAGAAAGGGAAGATGGAGGAGATGGAGCTTATGGATCTTTTCCTCCTTTGTCCTTTCGATCTTCCTTTTTTTCTCGCTTTGAAGAATCTCCCTTTTTGTGCTTCTTCTTTTCTGCATACAACTATTCCACCATAGCCTTCATGTCAAGAAAGGATCACTAAAAAGACTTAACATCAAGCTCTTGCTCAATGCTTTTCCCAGCTTTAGTTTCATTCATTGTTGGCAAAGTCCTTTGTTTGTCGATCTCAGGATTGTATTCTTCTAGTTCACCTTCACCTTGATGTTTCCTGGAACGTGTTAGCATCCAATTATGCAATAATAGTCACACAAAGCTCTGATACCAAATTTGATATGTTTTATGGATCTATGACAATTGCATTGAATGCATAATGATTACAATTTAAGGAATCCAAATTACTTAATCAAAATTTAACACACGAACATGATTAAATAAACGGAAATAACAAAGTGATGAAATTCAGAATGAGAGAAAAGAGAGAGAGAACACAAACAAAATTGATAACGAAGTTCATCATAAGAATGACTACATCTTCAGGCCCCTCTCAAATGAGTGGAAAAATCCAATTAATTCTCCAAAATAACGGTTACAAAATTCCAGCATAGGTTCTCCTTGGTACAAAGAAATTTTGAATAACTCCTCCAAAGTGCACAAGAACAATCTCCTTGAAAGCACAGAAAAGAGCAAAATTTCACCAAAGTTATTCTCCCAAGCCACCACTTAGCCTATCCCATCCTACACTACCCATTTTTATACAAAGAGTTTGTCCATTTTGGCCTTCAACCAATATTTCAAAATCTTATTCCTTTACAGGTAATATCTAATCCCATAAAAGCATAATTAACCTTTCAATTAGGAGAACTTCAAAAATAATAGGTAAAGATTTTATTGTTTTAGCAGGTTATATCTAATCCTTTAAAAGGATTATTGGGTTTTCAATTAGGAGGGAAGTTTAAAAATAATGGGTAAACGGTTTCAACAATTCACCAAAACGACCTGACACCCATTATAATTCTGAAGCCACACTATGGCGCATCAGTGGCTTGTTCCTTTTGCACGTGGGTGGTTAGGAGGTCAAGCCCCTCCTCCATTCATTTTAGAAACAAACTCCTAACAGTAAGTCAACAAAACAAACCAAGCTCTATATATGTTTAGCGTGTATTGCGCAACCCACCGGTGGAGCCCCGAGTTTGCAGGAGGAAGGTTGTTTGTTCGAGCCCCATGCAGGCCGTTAAGCTTTTTAGTAACAAATACATATATGCTGTTGAACTGACCACTATAGAAGGGATGTCGATAGAGCCACGTGTTGCACCAGGAGGGTGCCATGTGTCAATGTACCATTGGTCCATTTCGCTGACTGGGCATGTTGACTATTCCGTTGACTTGACGTACGGGTGCCACGTGTCATTTTTGGATTGGTCCGTACGGGTGCTTGATTTCCACGTGTCACGCCAGGGTTGCTCCATGTCATCATCCGTACCATACAGACTACTACGTCAGTATCCATACAGTCAAAAGTCAACCTTCTATGTGAACTTTGACTGGCTGTAACTGGTGCAAACAGACTCCAATTCGCGCGAAACAAACACTGTCGGAAATCTCTCGACGAGATCTTCACAATGAAGCCAACTTTGACCACTTTTGGCGATGTCAAATTTTGACCCTTTTTTTCTCTGACTTGAGCCTTGAGTTGACCAAGGTTTGACCGGGCATAACTCAAGCTCCGTAGCTCCGTTTGACTCCGTTTGAGTTGCCTTGGAGTTAGAATTTCAGCCTCTTTCTGATGATGTCGTTTCTAGAGAAAATCAGGAAACTTCAAATCTTGACGAAGATCCTCTGGATCAATTACTAAATGCTTGCATAATGATAGCATAGATGAAGTTGTACATGAAAGTGAAAATGTAGTGAAAAATATTGGTACAACTAATGAAGCTCTGTATGATGAGTTTGCACTTGAAGACTGTGATTGTGTCAATCACATGGATGCATATGAGGACCTTTTTTTTGGATCTACAACTCATAGTTTTCCTCATGAGCAATATGCTTCATATTTTCATGTTGATGCAGCAGGAGGTAATGTTGAGTGCGATACTCCTTGCAATAGTGATTGTGTTTTGAACACTCACTATGAGGGTTTTGTTGCAAACAAAGATTATGAGTCATATGAACATGCACTTGAACCTTTTTTGTGTGATAACATTACGAGTGTTGATAATCTTGTTTATGAGCCTAAAGTGGAAAATATTATTTGGGATACTGATGCCTTTTCTGAATGCTATGATTTGAATGTGGAAAATGGACTTGTGGATGTTGATAAGTTTTTTTTTCAAGAAATTGATACATATGGTAATATGAATGGGCTATGTTGTTGGGATGATGATAAACTCACTTGTTCAATGCAATTTAGTTGAAGGAGTTTCAAATGTGTGAGCATTCTTTGCTTGATACACATGAGGATTGCACATTGTTTCTGAGGCATGATATCTTTTTAATCATTATGAGGGGGTTATTAAATGTGATAAGAATGTGTCTTCATATAGTCTTGATCATTATCCTCATATTTTTTCACTTACCAAAAAATCAGAAAGTGAAATGAGTGGCAATGATGTGGCCTATGTGATTTGGTTACCATGTGACAATAAAGCTAAACAAGGAGCAAGTTCGCACTTGTTCAATGACAACCTAACACTTGTTTTTGTAGGAATGAAGTTACTCATGTTGTTGTGGTGTGATAGAGGCAAGTATGGATTGAGGGAAATCAGTTCCTTCAATAGATTTTGGTGTTTGATAGAGGCAAACACTGGTTCTCCTTTTTCATATGGTGGCCTAGGGCCACCAAATGAGGCTTAAAAAATTGAATAAAGACAATGTAGGTTGCCTAATGGTTATGGTACTCGGTCTAATCTTCTAGAAGATTCTAAAATCTTGCTCTGTTCATTGAGGAACAGACACCCCCAGAAAGAGCCACTGATGAAGCTCTCAAAATTTGCAAATGTTGGTTGCTTTGTAATTGATCATAGAGAGAACATTGTAAAGAATATACTGAGCATTTTAGAGTTATGCTAATATAGATGTAACTTTGATAACAATACTGGAAATATAGTACAAAATGGTGTAAGTTCAAATCCATTTTCTCTCCTATGTACTCGTTTCATAAGCTATGAATAATATAATCAAGGGTTATTCTATTCATCTCCATTGATTTCCGGTGGATGTATGGTTTTATTCTTACTTGTTAATTCAAAAATTTAATGTAAATGCTTGATTGAAGCTATAGGTTTATGTCAAATTAAGTGCTAGGATTTTGATAAGTGGTGACTGAGAATATTATGTTGAAATACTGTAATGCAGTGTCTTCAAAGCTTAATTTAAGGTCATGTATAAAATTATTATGAAGTTATGCGAGTATTGGAATTGAATCTGTTCCAATGATGAGGCATTGATCTAAGTAAAGTATTCATGTTGCATTTAGTTGGTCAATTCATCAACATATCATTTAATAAATCAAATTTTGTAAAATGGGTAACAATTGTGTTGAGTTCTACTATTCTCATGCTCTAAATGTGAAATGTTGTTAAGCAACCAACTTATTTGATACATTTTGTTTGTTGACTGATTATATGAGGATTATCTGTTTGTTTCAATTTTCATGATAGAATGGCACCAGAATATTATCTAAACATTGTTAGGATCACCCTCTTGGGTTTCACAGAGCCCGAAGAGTAGAAGTAAGGGCCTAGTAATCCTTTACTTGTTTGTTGGAAAATCCTCACTATTATTGACTATTGGATTGTGAAAAAATTCATAGATAATGGTTGAGATCAAGTTTGGTTCTAAAAAAAATAACCAACAGTGTCAAAGAATGTGTCTTGATTGACCAAGATGATTGGCCAAAAGTTAGGCACCCATGTGAAGGTGGTGAAGGCAATGAATTATTTTATGTTTTATTTTCTTATCTCTCCTCAAGTTGGACATCGGAATTCTTGGTGGTTTATGGAGGTTGTTTTGGGAAACCAATGGTGGTTTCTTCTCACACAATTTCTATATAATGATGCTTGCTCATTTGGAGAGGGGGGCTTTTGGAGAAGTTGTGGTTGCATACCCAGATGCTATCGAAATGATGCCAAAATGTTGAAGACATTATGTTGCAGTTTTTTGTATGTTTAAAGCCTAGATTGTAAGGAAGCCTATGAGATTCAGTTTGATGTAATCATTTTATAATTTAAGCAAATAAGATTTTTTCTGATTTTATTTCTTTAAATCTAAAATTTAATGGCATATTGCAGCCATCTTGCGAGTCTCTTTGTCTATTTTTGATTTCAGATTCATAAGGGGAAAGTCTCTCTTCATTAGTGGTATCAAATCCAGTGATCTTGAGTGCATAAGCAAAGTGCCGAATATGAGGCAACTTATGCCAAAATCTGTGGGTGAGTATTGAAGCTATTTCGAAGCTCGAGAGAATTGTTGCAGGTGAGAGGATTCATGAGCAATTGAGAGTCGAGAGGGATAAGCCATGGAAATGCAGAGCATGTGATTTGAGGTGATACTATAGTAGACAAGATGGGATGGGTTGTGAGGAGACCTGCACGAATATTGTTTTGGAAACAATATTGGGAGAAGGAAGAAAAAGAAAAGTTTGAGAAGATGAGACAAATAATCTGAGAGGAAGTGAGGAAGATCAAGACGAGGATATATAAATTGAAGAATATTGGCAAAGATGAGAGGATATTGGTGAAGAAAAGTGAGAAGAAGAAAGAAGATAGTGAGAAGAATGAGAATACAAAGATTTGTGGAGGTCTTGTGTTTGACAGTGAACCTAATGAGGATTCATTTCTTGCAGAGGAGATCATGAAGATAGAGGGGATGTTTAGATCAAATGAGAACTTTGAGAATAATGAAAGCGTAGACCAAGTGAAAGAAATTGTAGTAGATGATGATGAGGTAGATGTTGCAACAATAGAGAAAGAGAATGATGAGGACATGCGAGTGGACATGGAGCATCAAATTGATGAAGAGGTAAAATTTTATTTTTCTACATTGTGTGATGAAATAGTTGATGTGAATTTACATAAGGAGTTAGTGCAAGAAAATAGAAAGAGAGATTATGTAGTTGCATATTAGTGTGTGGATGTAGCATATTTATATGTAGAAGTTATAGAGGATACCATAGGTGAGATTTTGTGGAGGTGGTCAATTTGTGATAGGACAAAACCCATGAATGAGAAGAGGAGAGTAGAGTGTCTTTGGTGGAGGAGGGTGATACATGGTCGATACAAGTCCATGAGAGGAGAGAAGAATGGAGTGCAAAGTTGTTAGAGGAGGAGGTTGCTTGTTCCAGCTAAATCTTGGAAGAGGAGAAAGAAGAATCAATTGCATGTACCAAATTTAGTGATGGAGTTTGTTGAGGATTTCTTGCAATCCAAAAGGGTGCTACTACCACTCAACTCCATTTTGTGAATCCATATTCACAAAATTTTTCCTACCCTAGATGTCTGATGTAAGAGCATCTAGGGGTACTAGCAATCTTGCATCACCAAAAATATTGCTAATTTATTTTCAATAAGGGCTAAGGTGTGTGGAAAATAAATATTTTAATTTTGAAAAATGTGATTTTCCTTTATGGTGATATGTAAATGCAATTTTTGGAGGAAATATGCTGAGGTAAATGTTTCTAAGGCATTTAAATGGTGAAATATTCTTTTTGGGAATCCATTTCTTGGTGGGGACCACTTGGGGTGCATGTGCTTGCATGTTAAATTGTATTCCTTGCATGCAATTACATGTTTGTGCCACAAGCTTTGCATATTGTTGCATGTCCATATTTGGAGCCGTCAGAGCCATTGAGAATCAAAGAAGCTGTCATAATTGACCAAATTTGATTGGCCATGGTTTAGGTGCCCATGTGAAGGCCATGTGAGCATTGATTAATTTTATTATTTTTATGATTATTTCTCCAAATGGGGCGTGGGTTTTCCAAGGAGGTTTTTTTCTTGTGGTTTTGGAAAGCCATAATGGTTTTCTCATTCTAAAACTTCTATATTTTGATGCCTTGTCATTTGGGGAGATGACTTTGAGAGTTTTTGTAGGTGAGATGGAGAGATGTTGTTGGATTGAAGAGAGGATTTGAAGAATCCATTGTTGCAAATTCCTATTTACATAGAAGCCCATGTTTTTGGGAGCTAATGAGCTCCACATTTTGAGAGATAGTGAGTTAGTGAAGTTCGTGTGAAGGGAGCTTGAGAGCTTCAGCTGAAAGAAGGTTGAAAGAGACCAAGAAGAAATTTTTGTTGCAGGTTTGGAGGTGTGCTACAACAACAAGAAGATTGATGATTTCATGGTTTGACTGTAGCAATGATTTCTAATGAAGAATGTAGGGTGAAGATGCTAGAGACTTATGATAGAAGTCAAATTGAAGGAGATAATTTTTGTATTGATCTTTGCTATTTTGTATCAGTCATATTTCAGATTTGTAATGATTTTTATCAGCCCATATGGCTGCACAACCAATAGTTTTAGTTATGCTATTTAATTCTTGAATTCCAGGAGATTTTGAATGAACAAAGAACACTTATTGCACATTTTTGTGTTGTTTCAAACCATTTCTAAGTTGAATTTTTAGTTTGTTGTGAGTATGTGAATGAGGGTTGGTACCTTATTTCATCAAAGAATAATGGTGTAGAAGCAAGAGTGAAGTGAGAAGTAGAGATTGAAGTGTTAGAATGTGAGAGAGAGCATGGAAGAATGAATGAGATAGATTGAATTGAGTTTGAATTTGCAAAATGGAGGAAAGAGGCTGATTTTTTTCGGTCAAGGGAGGCAGAGGACATTACCTTTCATAACCAATGGAAAACGTAACAGTTCTATCAATCTCAGGGGTAGGAATCCTGTCAGGATGACAACACACTGCATAGATGTCTGTGCGATGCGTGCACATCCTTGACAAAAATTCCTCCATCGACACAAAAAGATGTGGCCAGGTGGAAGGAAAAAGGTGATGGTGACAGACTTTGCATCATTGAGTTTATATTTTCTAAGGTGGAGGTAAATAAATGGGGAATTTACCTAGGGTACAAATTCATGCCATTACACCACTAAAAATAAAATTTCAAAGCTATCCAAACTTTTCTAGATATTAAAAAAAAATCCCTACTAATTATATCCTCCTTAATGAGTTCCTCCCATAGGATTCATGTTTGGGGGAACCATGGCTTCCACACATAACTCGCTCTTGAAAACTTACTTTGAGTACCTAAAGAACCTTTGGACCATGTCATTTATAACATCATGCTATGATTATCACTCCCTAAACTTCTTAATTTTAAGGGATAAGGAGACCCAAATTCACACATTACAACCTATACCATAGCTATAAGGGAACTCCCTTGGGATGGAGTGGTTTCCAAAATTTTCCCAAAAATATTTGAAGTTATTGATTTGGATTAGTACAAACATCTCCTAGAGACATCTAATTATTCTTTCTAATTACTCATTAATGATTTTATGAAAATTTTTTACATGGAAAAGTTAATAAGAGTAGGGATATGAGAGTTCCTTAGTGTGAAAGAATATGAAAATGAATCAATCACACTCTTTATTATGGAATGGATGCAGGTTCTCTATTTTTCCACAAGTTTTCCAAACATGGATCACATGGAGCTATGTGATCTCTTATTGTTAGGAAAAGGTATGTTGTGCACCTTGCATAATGCTTATAATGTAATATTTAATATGGCGGATCTAGGAAATCAAGGGGTACATGTATTCTATGGGTTAGGAATTCTTGGAGACACTTTGTATGTTGAATGTAACATTGGGATACATAATTAATGTGGGTGTTACATTAGGAAAACTTAGTATTGTGCTGTAGAAAAAAGTACCCTTTGCTTGACACGAGATTAATTCATGATAAAATGGACTTAATGAGGAATTGATTCAAGTGTTGTGAGACATTTTATGCATCCACACTAGGTCTTGGACCCTTGCAAATGAAATAACATGCTTTTAACATCTTATAAAGGTGTTGTAAAGTGTTGTAAGATACTTTCACGCTTTTCTAGACTTAATGAACCCACTTATCCCTAATTCAACATTATAGAATGTGTTTAATAACATTATCACATCAATATAGGAGATTTTTGAAACAAATTTAATGATAAACTAGTGTTGTAATGTGTCTTGCACATTCACATTGGTTCTTGTGCCTTCCTAGGCTATGTGGACCTCATTTTAGTGTTGTAAAGCGTATTTAATCACACTTTCACATTGAATTATGCATCCCAAGCCCTAATTAATCTTTACATCATCATTAATAGGCCCCTATTAACCCATATTGTGCATCCCGAGGCATAATTTGATCAAATAACTGACATAGTGATCATATAAACCTAATTTTCTTACTTCTCGACATTCCAACTAGCAAAAATGGCCCTATGGGACCCATTCACCATTAGTGGCGAATTAGTCCCATATAGGTGGGACCCATTCACCATTAGTGGCAAATTAGTCCCATCTAGGTGGGACCCATTCGTCATTAGTGGCGAATGAGTCCCATTTGAGCCATTTTTAGGGTTTTGAGTGGGAAAAATTAGGTTTTAAGTTTAATTTTTCTCCATGTCAGCCTTAGGGATCTAATTAACGGGAAAATAAGGTTAATTTCCTATAAAATCACCTCTCTAAACTAATTTTTACATCTATTCATCCATTAACACATTCACATCATTCATTCATCATCTATCTTCTTTCTCAAGTCAAGCAAGCTAGGGCATTTACATTACAAGTCATCAATTTAGCTTCCTAAGACATCCAAGGGAAGATTCTACATGTTATGTAGCACACTTTCAAGATCAATCATCATGGAAAGGTAATACATTCCATTGTTTCATGTTTCATTCCTTTCTTTCATCATTTTGGTTTAATTACCTAAAAGGGGTTTGGCCAAGGCAAACCCCCATGCCCTAACATTCAACATCCCTCTCTCTTGTCTTGTATGTTTGCAGATTTAGGTCTCTTGGAAGCTTGGAAATCATTGAAGATAGAGTTGCAAGCTTGCTAAAGTCTTCTCCTCATTCATCAAGTCAAAATATCAACAAAAATCCATTTTTAGACCCGTAAATTGGAGTTTCGGAAGCAAACACATGTAGGGCATCAAAGTGTAGATCGGAAGCTTCATAATCCACCTTTGAAAATACAGAAATTCAAAAGTGGACTCATTCTCCATGGGTGGTGAATGAGTCCCACCACAAGGTTAGTTTTTGGATTTTTACATTTTTAGATACCCTTTTGTCTGAAATGGGCTCTAGTACAATTTGGCATAACTAGGACTGATTTGCCTAGAATGGCGAATGAGTCCCTCTAGGCCTGAAAATTAGCATCAATAGTGTTTCAAAAGCAATTTCCAGTCTCCCTCAAGCTTTCAGGTGCACACTTTCAATCTGATTTATTTATGTTGCAATTTTCCATTCGTTTTTAGGTGATTTTGTATTACATAATGTGTTTTCAAACAAGTTGTTTTCCTTTAGCTTCTACTCATTAGTCAATCAATCCTATTAGTTTCTTGCATTCAAGCATTATATCTATTCATATTTCATCCTTATTCTATCCATATTGCATTGAATTTGAATGTAACATAAGCACCTTTGGCCCATCTTTCTCCTTCTAGGTGAAAAACCCTAGAAGTTCTAGAAAACAAGTGGGTGCCAAAGATCTATGCTACAAGTACCAATTGGGAAAACATAATACCAAAAGGGAAAAATTAGTATCAAAAAATTAAATGTTAGGGATATTTTTTTGTAAGCTCATAGTTTATGTAATACTAGTTGGTGGTTTTCTATAATTTTATTTCTTTAAAAGTAAGCATGAGAGTAGTTGTTGAGGTTGGCTATCATAACCTTTTTCTTTTTGACTAAGGTTGGATTTGTTGTCTCTTGCAAGTTTTATATATGAGGAATGTAAGCATGGATTTGAATGTGTGGTTACATGATTCTCATTTTATTATTCATATGAAGTGTAGTTATGGATATTGATGTTTCAAAATCTTTGCATGGAGACTCTACAAACTGTGTATTGTAATCTTTATTCATGATATAATATATTAAGTGTGTGAGTGATTTTGGAGGTTGGGATTTTCCCTCGATATTTTTTCCTAGTGTGAATCCTATATCATCTTGATGGTATGTTTGTCTATTTATCTTATATCGTGGATTTTAAATAGTTTGCATATTATTCTCTCTTGTGGTTATGTGAAAATAGTTTATTATGGTTGAAACAATATTTTCAATCTTGCATGCCATCAATAGGGACATATGAGAAGAGGTTTATAATGTTTTGTTCAAATCATACAAATAAGCTCTTGAAAGTACTGAAGGATTAACCAAAATACCATAGACATTGGAATAAAAACTTATGGATCCAAATGTAAGGGTCATAATGTAAAACTTGACAACTATTTATAATGATGAAAAAAATAACAACAAAAAAAGTAACCCATTGACACTAAAAATATTGAAAAGGAATATAAATTCAATAATGGATGGGGTTATAGATGTCACACCTCCTAATAAAGGAAATAATAATTTGGGATATAACAACAATTATGGTGGGAATAATTATACTAGCCTAAACAATCAAAATGTCAACATTGTTGATTATCCTAGGAATACTAATTTCAATAAGAGGGATAATAGATAACATGGGAATTGCAAATTTTAAGATAATAGGTATGAGTTTTATTGTAGACCGTTTTATCCTTCATTACTTGGCATCTCTTGACATAAAGGATCAACAAATTATTTTCATTGACATATTCCTCCACCTTAAGAGATGTCAAGTAATGGAGATAATTAGAAAACACTAATGTATCTTTAGAAT
Organism: Sequoia sempervirens; assembly: GCA_007258455.2. NCBI lineage: Eukaryota > Viridiplantae > Streptophyta > Pinopsida > Cupressales > Cupressaceae > Sequoia > Sequoia sempervirens. Next base: position 43,428 of record VDFB02321909.1, read on the forward strand.
ACAAATTTAATAATTTATCAAGTTATGTTCCCTCCACACTATAACAATGGAGTGAATCAAAGAGACATGCCTAACCCTATTTCTTTTTCATCAATAGGTGCATCTCATCTAGATGATCCCAAAATTCTAAATCAATTGGGCCCTAAAGGAGAGACCAAGATGCTCAGTCTAGTAGAATTAGTCTAAAATAAAAAGGTCCAAGAACATATATGATACGAGAAATAAAATATTATGGGAATGCAATTTTTATAAAATACCCCACTCCAAGTCCCATTAGTCCATACAATCTTGTTGAAGATCTCAAGAAAACCTTCACAAGAATAGCATTCACAAACATCAGTAGAAAATCTATGTCTCATTGTATAACACTCTTGGAGGCTATTGGGTTAAAATATATAAATCATATAACACTGCCTTTCGAAGAGAAAATTAATTAGATTAACATTCATCTAAACATATCAAATACAAAGTTTCATGATCTAGAGTTCTTCTTTGACCTTAAGAAAATGATTATAGATTTTAAATTAACAAGGAGAGGTGATCTCACCCTACACTTACAAGCGTGGATCTAGGATACATTCATAAAAATAACTCTCATTGATAATAGGGCTATAGTTAACATAATTCCATTTTCCCTCCTCGAAAGTAGGCTACGGTGATATGAACATAACAACCTATAGAGACACTAAGAGGTTACAACAACCTTACAACAATAACCATTGGAAAGTTCACACTTTGAGTCACACTTAGACCCACAATGGTCCTTAGAATATTCTAGATCATGGATAAGGAAATTTGGTATAACTTATTGGGAAGGTCTTAGATACACAAAATTAAGGTAGTATCTTCTAATTTTTTCTATGAGATTCATTTCCTTCATCTAGGGAAAAATTAAGTTGTGAAAAGAGACCCTAAACCCTTCAACATGATTAAGTTTTACATGATAAAGAAAAAGGTACACATTCCCATTGATTATAAGTTGTCCATGAATAAGATTGTAATTTGGAGTCTTTGAAGTTACCTATGGGTACTAATAATGTAGTAGAGGCACATGGTCTACTAGTTGGTGTCACGTTGGCACACAATATGCAGCTTAAAAACATTCACATCAAAGGTGATTCATTAAATTTTAGTAATGGATATGTAGTAATAAGAAAGCAAAAAACTGGGCCATCTCTTACATTTTGAAACCAGTTTGGGAACTACTTGATGGTTTTGTTTTAGTAACAATCTCACATTGCTACAAGGAGGCTAATTTAGTAGCAGATGCCTTAAGAAACCATGCTTGTAAAATGGAGAAAAAAATCTTCCAAATTGATCCATCCAAATTTCTCAATTTGGAGGACTTTGCACAAATCATGTGCAAAGAGGGTCATGGGTGTGGCATCTCTGGGGCCTCTGTCTAGCCGATCGGTCATGTTTGGTTAATCTTGCTTTTTAGATTATTGGTATGGAAAGTTTCCTATTTGGTTCAAGGGGTAGTGTGTTGTTGGTGTTAGGGCCAATGCGGAAAATGTCTTGTGCTACATGTAGCATTCTCCTAAGGGAGATTTTGAAATCTTTCATTTTGAGCCTACCATTCATTAGTGCCACCTATAAGTTGAGTGTAGGTTTAGGTCTGTCTTGAGCTTGAAGGACATTGAAAGGTATACCATTGGTTAATTCATATCCGTCTTAGTCACAGAAACTACCTCTTGGAGGTGTTCTCATTTCTTTTTTTGGTCATCGAGGCATTGTGATGTTCATTGTCAATGGTCACACATTGATACCATGTGCCCTTTGTCAATGATTTTTGAGAAACATCTATAATTTTTGGTGTCACCATTGCCTTCAAATTGCCTTCTAATAATAATTTTAGAAAATTAGAATGTATAGGGATTATTAAATACCTTTTTCTCTTGCTCAATGAGGTAGGGTTTTGAAATTTTACAACTTGGAGATGCTTCAGACCCTTCAAACTTGCTTCTTTCTCCTCTACCCTTCTTCAAATACATTCAATGAAATGAATTTTTCTTCTCAAGCACACTTTTAACTCTCTGATTTGACCCATTTCAACAATAAATGCTTCAAACAAAAAGCTAATAACCCTAAAATCTTGTATGCACAGTCAACTTTCCAAGCTCTGCAAATTGCCACATTAGAATATTTTCTTCTACAATTTTCTTCCTTAAATTAAGAATTTCATTCTTGATCACATATCTTTGTGCTATATCTCAAGCACCTCTTTTTTGTTGGGGACATAAGATATTCATTAAAGCTCCCTCTAAGCCATATATCTAGGCTTAGTTACCAGAGGAAACATCTACATCAGAGAGTGGTACAAATTCTCCCTTATCCTTAGTCTCTTCTTTCTTTCTCTGAATCTTTTCCATTTCCTTCTTCACTTCATCCAGATCAATATTTTTAACTAGTTCATTCTTCTTCATCGGATTGTCCTTCCTTGTGTTTTTTTTTTTCTGCAAAATTTAGCAATATATCCTGTCATTTTGCAATTGTTGCATATGATATTCCTTTGAGCATTATTCCTTTCATTCATTCTAGATCTGTATTGGTTAGCCTTGTTTCCAAATCCATAGCATGTAATAGCCTTTGAAGGATTGAATCATTCTACCATTGTTATATGCATTCATCATTTGACTTCTGCATTCACTTGCTCTATGTCCAAATTTCTTGCATGTAAAGAATTGACTATTAAAGGATAAAACATTTTGATTCATTCTGCTTCTACACTCTGATTTATGTCCAAATTTATTACAAAAGTAACAAGTACCATTGAAAGATGAGTACCTTTGAGCATTTGGTTGTCTGATAAGAGGTCTTCTAGCATTGTTTCCTTGATTCTGAAGTATGCTAGTGTTCTTGTCTTCAAACTTCTTTGCATTCTGATTTGCTTTTGATCTTTCTCCTTTTTCAAGTCTGAAACCACCTTTGTCTTTAGATGCTTTCTATCCCGCAATTAACTCATCAAGCAATGTAGAACTTGTCTTAAGTTGGTCTCATAACCTCTTTCCTTCTCCAAATCTTATTTCAAATTTACCACTTCTTGTTCAAGCCTCATGCATTCATTGGATTTGCTTTCCACCATTGCACTTAGACATTCCTCAATCTTTTTCTTTTCTTCCACTTGCACTTTCAATCTGGTGATGTTCTCATTTTCTTTTTTCAATTGTTCATTAACTTCCTTATGCCTTTCTTTGAATTTCTTTATCTGCTCTCTCAATTTTCTAATATATTCATTTGCCTCTTTAAGATTCTCCTTTAGATCTCTATTTTCATCTTCAACTCTGTTAAGATCTTCAAGAGCAATTTTGAGTTCTTTGTCAATTATGCAGTCTTCTTCTATGTATTCAATAGGATACTTTATATCAGCCATGTGTTCAAACTCCAAGATATTCCAAAGTGGTCAAGCCCCTTCCAGGGATCCAAGCTCTGATATCAATTGTTGAACACCCGAAAACTTGAGAGGGGGGGTCAATTAGTATTCCTTTTGTTGGGTGAAAATTATGTAATCAGCTTTTCGATAGATTACACAACTTGGACTTCAGCCACAGCTATGTGAGATGCAAATCTCTCCTCTCGGAAAGGGGAGGCGCCCTTCTTACTGCTAACAAAAGCGATAGTAAATCAAACAAGTAATTACAAAATGTACATGAAACTTACGGAGTGGGGGGCTGTGTTACATTCATCCTTCTCTCTTTTTTCAGTTAAGATGTTTACAATGCTTCACCGTTGGAAGTTCACAATTCTTGATAACCTTAAACTAACAACTAGCAGTAATACCAATATCTCTATCTCGTCAAAGCGAAGTGTAGAGATACCCGAAGTGATTAATAATAAACAAATAAAGTAAAAAGGGAAAGCTCATGAAGGCACAAAGTCGTTCCGTAGCTTTATCAATGTTGGATCTGTGCAGACGTATCGTTTGTCACGTTAGAAGCACAAAGTCTTCTTAGACGCAGAAATTCCTCGAACAACATGAACGATTACAAGCACAAAGTCTTGTAGATCATCCAACAAAAGTATCCAAGAGTATGAATAATTACAAGCACAAAGTCTTGTAGATCATTCAACCAAAACATGCAAGAGCATGAGCGATTACAAGCACAAAGTCTTGTAGATCATTCAACCAAATGATAAACAGAAATACAAATGCAATCTAAATAATAAATGTAACACAAAGTTTACATAAACTACTTAGAGTCTTTCAGATTCTTCAAGCTAATCACCACCAAATAAGATCAACTCAAAAAAGTATCGAATCCAATGCAAAGTTTGGCTTGCAATCCTCTTCTTTATTAATCGAATTTCATTCACAAAGCATGAACACAAAGTTTCATAAATTTGCTTCAAAAAGGGCAGCACTTCATTGCAAAAATACTAAAAGATCATTTACAATGAAAATCCCTCACAATATATAGAAAGAGGGATGAGCAAAAGAAGGAAATAGATTGAGGAAATCAGGGAAAGTTAGGTGAGTGATTTTAGGAGATCTCACCTAACTTTGACCAAAGTCAAAGTGTAATTTTTTTTCAAAATATTACATCTTCGAGCTTGGTGTAATTACAATTTACAAAAAGACATTCAAAAATGTCGAGAAATATTTACAAGATGCATAATGGGATGCACCGGAAATGTCTAACACTGGAGAATAGGGGGCTGCTTCATGTTTCTTTGCATTGGGCACGGAAGTCTTCAAATTTCCTCCTAGTCTCCTGCACGAACTTCTCATTTGGACCAACAGTGTAATCCACAATGGTGTGAATTCTCATGATCGATCTCATGGCAGATGAGTGAACCTTATTGCACCTGTCAAGATGCGTCTTCAGGTTGTCCAATGTGAGCCTTGTATCACAAATGATGTTCAGTGAAGCTTCTAAGAAGTCTGAACTGTCAATCAAATTCATGATGGCTTCCTTGAAGATCTGGGATATTTCTGTGGCCGGCAGGAAGATACGATGAAGTTGACCAGGCAACTCTTTGATACCTTTTTCAAGAATGGCGCGATGTCCGTCGACATCTTCCTGTACTTGGTGAAGATCTTCTGTAAGAGATTGAACCACTTGAATTCTGTGTTTCAGAGATTCTCTTACCTCAATGAACTTTTCTTTGTCAGAATTACCCCAACCTCCACCAATTTGCTGAGCTTTCCTGTTTCATTTCCGACCATGACAACAGGCATTTTTCCATGTCTCTGCGCTCCTGGGAAAGTACACATTTTTCTTTATCAAGCTCTGTGGTGAGCTTGGCCAACAAGGTAGTTTTCTCATCTGCAGCCATTATAATCTGAGATCCGTGTTCAATGATCTTCTCAACAAAATCATACAACACCCTGCCTTTGGAGGCGAACTTCTCAGCTTTCTTGACAGCTGGGTCTTCAATATTTACCACTGTCAGCGGTTATGCATTACTTGGAGAACCTGCAAGTCTCTTTACAACAGTGGCATAATGCTCTGCCCTCTATTTGTACATGTTACGAGCTTGCTCTACTTTATCCAGCCTTCTAGCCAAGATATCCAAAGTGACTTGCGCATCGGCTTTTGCACTTTCATTGGTAACCTTGCCAAGCTGGACCTTTGTTACCGTGTAGTCTTCCATATTGACATCACCTTCTTCATTTGGTGGTATGCCAATTTCAACATACTTGTGGCCAGACTTATCAACGTTCAGCCTTGAGTATACCTTTGCCTTTTTCTTCCCTTTGGCTTTTGGAAGGACTGTCTCTTCGAGGTCGAGCTCCTCCGGAGAAATCATTTGCTTTTTACACTTCGACACTTGAGATATTAGCCGAGGAAGAAAAGAAGTGTGAACTTCTGGATTTACTGTCAATTCAATCGCCATTGCTACTTCTGAAGTTATTGTCACATCTGAACTTACCATAGGTATCATGACAATTGGAGAAGTGTCTGTCATCATCGCTCATGTAGTTGAAACATTGAGCTGATCACGCATTGACTCATTCATGAAACGATTGAATTCATTTTCAGAAGTGATGTCATATGTTGGTGAAGACAAGCTAGGAATGGACGATGGAGGGCTTGACAGTATATCAACCATATGGATGCTTGTCACTGAAGGAGTATCAAGCTGGGTTGATGCTGCAGGGATAGGAGATATCTCGACTGCAGGAATGCATGTGGTAGGAATAGGTGACGAGGGAATAGGAGGTGGAGGAGTTCTTGAATCTGGAGGGGTATGAGGAACATTTGAAGTCACAGGCGATGATGTTCTGGGAATTTCCTCAACTACATTCTCAGGAGGAGAAGCAGATCTTTCTTGATCATGCTCGGGTTCCTGTTGATTACCCTCTTGTCTCTTCGATTCTGGTTCACCTTCAAAATCACCTTCAGATCCTTCTTCAGAATCTTCATCAGACTCTTGCCCGCTTTCAAAAACCTCTTCTGCATCGGAGTCTGCTTCTGCTGAATCTTCATCTTCAGCGGATTGGTCACTTGAAGTTTCTTCTTCATCGGAATCTATCTCCTCTAGATTAGGCTTTTTACCTTTAGAGCGAGATGGATTAGATTCCGTGATTATCGTCTCTGGGATGGACTGCGTATCCTTCTTGCCAACAGTGAACTTGATCCTAGGACCTCTTCGTGAAGAAATGGGAATTGCCGCTGATTTATTTTTGTCGCGGAGTTCTTGCTGTTGGCGAGCTTCTGCTTCAGATTCCTCTCCTTCTAAGTCTGTTCTGAAACTTTTCATTGCATAACCATGTTTATGTAACCATTCTTCTGTGTTGGCTAGGATTGGCCTCAACCTTTCTCTCATGCTGGTAACTTCTTTCCTAGACCATTGTATTGCAGGTAACGGCCTTTTAGCAATGCCTTGCTCATCATAGACAACATTCATGATATCACCTGGATCTTCAAAATCCTCTGGTAGGTCAGCAATACCAAGATCTCTGATCTGTTGAACCGTCAATCTGCAATAGTCCATTTTGCGAATGGCTTCTTCATCTCTGCAATCAGCCCAGATGTCCTCAAAATGGTACCTGTGAAGGTGACCCTTTTGCAACTTTTTTCTGACATCTCGGTAATCAAAATCAAACTTATACCTGTAGGTTTTGATGGTCATGATCTGCATTTCAGCATAAATAGACTTAGCTTTTTGAGCCGTTTGGATAGAATATCGGCCGATGGTCAGTGGGAACTTGAATCCATGCTTGTGGTTGCTTCTTCGTTCTTTTTGCACTAACATCAACTGTCAGCATGTTTCCATGAGAACCCACTTATCCGAAGGATAACGTGGTAGCATGTAGGGACAACCAGTGTAGCAGCCTACTCTTAAGTAAGTAAACTTGGGAATTGAAGAAATATGCATCCAACTTTACTTACCACCTTATAAGCCTCATCAAATACTCTTCTTCTTTCTAGAGCTGGATCAAAATTGAAGAGCAAAGGCGTAAAGAAAGCATCAGTGACCTGTCTAAAGTGATGAAAGCTTTCCTTTAGCTCCAATTGATAGAAATATCTGTACACAGGCACCATCATCCGATTCCCTTTCGTAGATAGACTTGGGAATTGTCTCATCACAGCCGCCGCATACACCAGGTAATAAGTCATGTAGAACTTCAATGTAGAAGGAGCATTGATCAACTGCTCGTGTATTTCATCACTGATTTGTTTGCCCCAGTCAATATGCACCTTCTGCCTTCTAATGATCCTAATGTATTCATACATCCAATCGTGAAAAGTGGATGATTCCGGCAAGCCTTTTACTCTGCTTAGAAATGTGATCATATCTTTGACGTCATCTTTGAAGTCACTTCGTAGGAGTCCTTTTGGCCATCTAGAAACAGATGATCAAGGCTTCTTTACCCATTGAGTGTTTATCAACTGTTTAGCTTTATTGGGATCAACATCAAAGATCTCCTATGCTTTTGATATAGAAATATCAATATATTTCTCCATATGAGGGACCTTGAAGACAATATCAAAGAAATCGGGGTCGAGTCTCAGAATCTCGTGCCCAGAAGAATCGATCACACTCCTACTTTCTCTGATGTAATGAGATGCAATCTGAAGAACAAACTCTGTATTGTGCACAGCTGTAGGAAACATTGCCACCAAATGAAGGTTGCTGTGTACGATTGCTCTCATTGAATCAGGAAGAGGCTTCGTCTCTGTTTGCTTTGCGAAATCAATCAAGTCTTGATGACCGACTTTCGTGTCTTTTATCTCTTCGACCTTGGAGAGCACTACAGTCGGTGGATAGACACCTTGATATTTGTACTTCATCTTGCCTTTGGTTTTTGAAGAAGAAGGAGGCTTAGTAGCAGTCATAAAAAAGAACTAGAACTTTGATCACTCTGACTTGATGATTTTTGAAAAGAGACTGCAATCCATTTAGCCAGAACAAACATTAATTGTTAGGAAACATGGGAAAGCGCGAAATGAGCAACGAGGATGGGAAAGCATGGAGTAGATGACGAGGCATGCAAAACGATGAACAAAGGCGGAAGAACAAGGTTCCGGAGTGCACTGGTCAAAAATGAAGCTCATTCGGAAAGGATTGGCGAAAACTTGGAAAAAGTGTAAGGGCGCCAAAATTCAGCGCCCTTACATCTCAGGAAGTTCACTTTTGATGCAAGGGCACTAAATTTTAGCGCCCTTACATTTATTCAGAGTTAGAAAATTTGACAAGTTTCAAAATGTCATAGCGCCAAAATTTAGCGCTTCAGCATTTTTGGAAAATTTTGAAAAACAGATGTAAGGGTGAGTATAAATAGCGCTCAATGCTTGGCAATGCAATTGTTTGTAACATGAAAGCTTTGGAGACAATTTTGTTTGCCTTTGGATAGGGTTACAATTTGCATCATCATTATTGTGAAAACGTTCAAGAGATCTCACAAAGAAACCCTCTTTGAGAACGAGAGATCTCTTCAAAGTGATTGTGTAAAGACATGATGCAAGGCGACAAGGAAGGAAGTTACCATCAAAGACGTTTGAAAGAAAAGCAAGACGGAGAATGCAATGAAAATGAAACGCAAGAATTTGCATTGTGTGAGGATAAGATGAAAGGTGCGAATGGAGAAGAACACGCATAGGGAGAAAAGAAAAGCGAATGAAGAGAAAATGCGAATGGGAAGAAAGAAACATGTGGGAAGAAAGAAGAGAAAACACAAAACGTGTAGAAGTAAAAACGCGAATGGAGAAGAAAGAAACGCGTAGGGTAAAACAAATACAAAGCTAAAACTCATATGAAGAACTTAGATCATATACAAAAATGAATGAAAAAGAAGAGAAAGCAAGGAAACGACTTACCAGAATGAAACCTGAAGATTGTTGAAGAATAAATGGCGAAATCCTCAAAACATTTTTTGCAGTTTGAAGAAAACTTGCCTAGCAAGAAGAAAAGAAAGCCAAAAGATCATAATAATGAAGAATGGCGAATTAAAACACCTTTAACTGAAAAGGAAAATTAAAAACCTAACTCAATTCGAGCAATAAATTTAGGCACGAAAAGTGGCACGATTGACGAAAAACGCGAAAACATGAATAAACGTGCCAAAGCCATAAAAAAGTTTAAGTGGCGAAGAAAAGTGTAATGGCGCTAAAATTTAGCGCTATTGCATTTTTTGGAAATTTCACTTCATGCAGGGGCGCTAAATTTTAGCGCCCTTGCATTTTTATACTTAGCCAATTTTGGCTTCAGGGTAGGAGCCCACTTTTTCAGTGCCACTGCATTTTTTGTAATTCACTAAGTACGGACAGTGAGACTTCACAAAGGATCTCGTTTTGAAGGTCTTCGCGAGGTGAACATGGGAGAAAGATCGAATTGACTATTTGAGGTTTAGGAACGCATTTCGAGGTGCCTTGAAAATCACTTCGTTATGCGTACTTGAACTTCACGAATCCTAGGAAACAGACAAGTTTCGTAGGGGGGTTATCCGTGGAACGAGCGCTGCTAGATTCCGTGATAACACCTTTAAACCAATTAAACATAAGCCATCCAATTATCAAAATAAATACTTGACTGCAATGATGAATCAAAACATGAAGACATCCACAAAATCACATGACGCATGAACACCAATATTTTTACGTGGAAAACCCAAAAATGGGAAAAACCATAGTGAGGGTTAACTCACAATATATTATATCCATATAGAAGATATTATAGAAAGGCTTACTGCCAGGTGGACTCACTATCCAAGTGAACTCATTACCCACATAAAGTAAGAAAGATAGAAAATAAGGTGTTGCTACACAACCTGTTTGAATTGATACAATAGCATCTATCATATGCTGGATTATAGTTCCAATGAAGCACAAAATAATCTTCACACAGATCTGAAACAATACTCTTCTCTACTCACAATTTGCTCAACTCTGATTATACTTGCATCACACAAATGTAGGTAGAATACCATACATGTCATATGTCTCTCATTACTCACATACAATCCGATATCTCTATCCCTTCATAATCATCATTCATATTCCACATAGAGACACCAAAACTTCAAAGTTAATCTTCTATGTATATCCATATCAAGTGTAACTTCAATTAGGTCAACCTAATTAGAAGTAACACACAAAATTAAACATGTCATCCTAAAAAATATTATATCCACATCTCGTTCCATAATCCAAAATTCAATTCACCTTAAGATAGGTCGGAATGGACCTAATATAGATCCCACATAAGATAAAGTTACTTGCTTTTCCTCCACAAAACATCAAACGTGTTAGGTCGGCCCAAAATAAGACCTAAACACAAAACCTTCATATGTGCATACAATTTTCCATAGGCGTGACTTCAAAACTCGATCTCTTTTTGAATTCCCACTCAGCTGACATCTAGTAGCTTATACTTATTATCACATAAAAAAATAATTATCCGCGAAGAAATGCAGAATCTCCCACACTGATACACTGTACAAGGAATGATTGCAATAAATACATCTAAACTTTGTCATTCATATCTTTCGTAATAATTCACACAATGTCACCAAATATTGAATGTAGATGCAGGTGATGATCTCAAACCTATAGTTAGAATTGCAGAGTGATATGTCAACTTGCGATGGAGTGTGGACCCAAAAACTAACGCACTGAACCATAATACTGTTAGGAGGAATACTTAGCCAAATTCCGGTAACCATATTTTTTGGATCAACTTGTTATGTCTAAATGTCTTCAACAGTGCTTCCAATCCATGCTAGAATGATCATAACAATGTTGACATCAATGGCAACACTGGATCATACAATATATGCACCTCATGCTCAAGTTTCCAAACAACATCAACAATGACAAACTTCCAACAATCTTCTCCTTACTTCCAACACCAATACCCTCAACCCTATACTGAATATCCTAAACCCTAATTGCTATACCCTATACACTTAACCCTATACCCTCAACCCTAAAACCTATTCCTTAAACCCTAATCCATACACCATCAAACCTCATCCCTATACCATATACCATCAACCTTATATCCTAAACCTTGAACATTATCCCTCAAACCTATACTTATACCCTAAACCCTACACTCTCAACCCTTAACCCTATACCTTATAACCTAAACCCTATACCCAATATCTTAAACCATAATCCCTATACCCTATATAATTAACCTTATACCCTTAAACCT
>VDFB02321910.1:0-160174 GCA_007258455.2 Sequoia sempervirens
AAATATTAAAAAATTTAAAGAAGTTTTCATTAATTTAATTTAAATATTAAAATATTAATATCTTTAATTAACATAATGTTAAAACCTAAATTTTCTCATTATTAAGATCTTTGTCATAATTTCCATTTTAATAAACATACTCCCCTCACTGAAACCATATTTTCAATAAGTGAGGACAATTTTGGAGGGAAACACGAAAAATAGCCCAAAAATGGCAGAAAATGATGAACAGTTGAGATTTGTTTAAACAAATTGAATTAAATTTCGTGTCCATTTCAAAATGGGTACCTAATTTTATTCGTTGATTTTGGCTTCAACTCCATAATGCCCTAAAATTCCCAACTCCATATCACTTTTGCAGTCTCAAACGGTAGTCACTTTAAACTCGTCCATGTCGAACTCTTTTGTAGGGGATTATTTGGAGCCGCACTCTTCCTATGACACTCAACTACTATGTGGGGGCACTCTTGCAATTTTGGTGCACTCTACCTACGATCTAGCTCATAAGGGTGCAGATTAAATGCTTGTCTTGTCAAGCGGAGAGGTTTAGTGCCTGAATGCCCCACCTAGGCATTGTCTTTGTTCCTTACCCAAAAACATCATGGTGAACCTCTCCTTGTGATCGGGATGAGGTAGGTGCCTCCCAGCCGATGGATCAAATCAAAGTTTCCTCAAGTGGCCACCGACCTACAATGATCCCCAAACTCCCGTGCTTGGTGGAGAAGAAGCAAACAAAGTGTTTCCATAACACTAGAAGTATATCATGAGACATGGGTACTCATAGGTGGAACTGTCGATGCAGCGTGGATATTAAATTAGATAATTTCAATGAATGAAAATTTCCCTTGCACTGGTTTGGTAAGCATTCAAGAAATTATTTGTTCACCAAACAACCGTTTGTAAGTGAAGTTTCATCTTTAGATTAGCAATCAAATTCCTTCAATGACGTGTGACAAAGTTTATAAAGTTGGTGATTATTCATGTAGATTAGATAGAGTAAGTAATAACTCTACATTTTATTTCTCATCCTCATGTGCAAATATTCCCCAGCCTAAGCGGATTAAGAATCTCTCATATAAGAAAAGAGTAGACAGATTTTTTAAGTGCATGCACTATGGCTTTTTGAGGTTCCCAAAATAATAAGATTTAAGTGCTTTTTTTCAAAATTTATGACATTTTTTATATGAAATAGCTGCAGATTATAACTCCTTGTAGTATCTTACCTTGGATTGATATACAACGCCAACAACAATTATAACGGGACCAAAAAGCTAGACGAAGGTGATGATTATAAAGGGTAAATGGCAATAGTTTTACTGCATTTCCTATCTCATTATTCTTGATCTTTGTTAGACTTTTCTTGCCACAAATGTATATAGTATTGAATAAAAGTATATAGTATTAACAATTTTGATTTTTTTATTATGGACAGGTACAGAGAAAGGAAAAAATAAAAAACCAGTGCCTTACTAGATGCATTTACAGCCCACCCCATGTCCAACAGTGGCATCACTGAAGACATGCATTCACACTGATGGCTTTTTAGCTTTAGTTTTAGTTTTTTTCAATTTTAAAAGCATAATAAATCAACGGATTGCACACTGCAAAAGATTTTGACTTCAAAACTCTATATAAAGAGTTCTTTGTAATATATTTTATATATAGTTTGAATATACAATGAATTATTTTCCAATAGTGTTGTTTCAGTCCTTTGAGCAGATTTGTTGAAGTTTTATGATTGTTTCAATTTAATTTTTCTAGTATAACATAAGAGCTTTAAAGTTTTATATCTTTCAATCACAAAAGAATTTCAATGACAACTTCTCCTGGTTTGCAATTTCATAGACTAGTTATTGTAACAGCATTCTCCAAACATAAGAGTTTACATACATGTCTGAAAGTATTAATTCATAAATGACTAAATAAATGACTACCATGACTAAATAAATGACCAGTTAACAACAATCAATGACTAAATTAACAACTAAATATACTACCAAATTGATCAATCAAAACAAACAATAAATTACTAAAAATGGTTTAGTTATGAATTTGGTCACGTTATAAATGACTGGCAATAAACAACTAATGGTCACGTGAGCAATTTTTAGTAGTTTTTTTAGTCATTTATTATTTTTTTCTACTAGTAATGGTGGATATAGATAGTCCACATTTGAGTCATCCCTCTGCAATCAATAGGTTGTGCATACCTACTAATCACATAACTTGTAGATCCAATCACTAAAACATGCAAATACATCATCACATTAGTAACCTGCAAAACGGGATATCAAAGAAGATAATCCTATAGACATCAAGACTCAAACACCAAATCAACCACAAATTTGATTTTCCAAACATGTCCACAAATGAGTAATCATAGTCAAGAAACCAAATAAGCATCAAGGAGATACTTGAACAACCTCCTAACACCAAACCATAACACCACCAAACAACCACATACATGATCATGTGATTCCAATGCATAAATGTGCCTACATACCCATGACACCATAACCATATTCAATGTTGTACCTGCACTCAACTATCACCCATAAAAGACTCCAAGTCTCCACTCGTGTCAACCCATGTCCTCAAAACTAAAGACAACCTGTGTACCTATCACCATCAAAGTCTAACTCTGAAAAACACATGTAGACCTATACCAGGAAGCACCAAACTACTAATCAACTATACCATCATAAATATCATATAAAAAAATATGTACTCCCTTAAGGTTTCGCCTCTTGACTCGTCTGGATGCTCACACAATCACACCCTAAATCTTAGGCTCCTACAAGTGATCAAACAATTACAATACATTCCCTACACCACAAACTAATAATATGACTGATCCATTGTGTAGTACACTGTACATGCTCTCCAACACCTATTTGAAATTGAAAATTTGATTCTGTATGTAAAAGTTATACTCAAAACTATGTACAAGAGAATATTTGTCTTTTAAGCCCCAAAAACTAATCAAAATAGTAAAATAATGGAACTAAACCTGTACCATTATGTAGTTCTCATAACCAACTTTCCAACAAGTATAATAAGTCAAAAATCCAACTCCCTAGACAAAAGTTATGCTATTTTGAAAAACGTCCAATTTGGCTATAAAAGGACCTGTTGGTGGCACCTAGACTGAGCCACTGGGGATGGTGGTCGATCAATGGCACCCAAGTGATGGATTTGAAATCCGATTTAAATTTAATATATTCTGCTTTAATTTTGTAAACCTTCAAATTTTAGTGGACCCGACCAAAATTTATTTTTGGCTTAATTTTCAAAATTTCAAACTTTAAATGTTTTTTATATCAGCGAAATTTTAAATGTTTAATTTTTGAAAGGAAGTTTTATTTTTTTTGTTTCAACCCCATATGGAGTGGGGTCAGCCCACCGATGGCAACCCTGTCGATAGGTTGTCGTAAGGTACCGCCTACAACACTATCAGCTTATAAGTTAATTGTTATCAAGGTAGCGAAAGAGGTAAAATCCTGCTTGAACCTCCTACCCTAAAATATTTTTATTATTTTTAATGGCTCAAATATTTTTTAACCTTTAATATTTTTTGTAGGTATTTTTTTTAAGGGATGATATTTTTTTTCTTTCGGCCTCTGTAGACGTTGACGATCGTACAACGGATTATGGGGGCAAAAAAAATTGCCTTTTTTCCAACTTCTTCAAAATAGGGCAAATTTTATGTCATTTTTCATGTCTCGGGCCTCTTGGATCCAATGGTGAGGTTTTCATGTCTCAGACCTCCTAGATCCAACGGTGAGGTCTATTTTGTCTCAAGAGGTCATCCATGAAATTTCCCCTACAAAACCTTCATATGAAAGCTCAATCCAAGAAACTCTTTTGACCCATATTTTGAAAGCTTCAGATTTGCAATAAGCCCAACAAATATTAACAACTCAAAAGCCAAAATCTGCAAACAAACACCTACAACATGTGTTTAATATCTTGTAATGCCTCAAATCTACCATGCATGTCCATGGATTCAACTTTACACAAATCTCTCAAAATAAGGGTTATAACAAAACATGGAAGCTCACACCTCCCATCAACCATTAAAGCTCTGATACCACTTGTTAGTAAATAATGCATTCAACCCACATTCTTAATCCATTTCCTACATAAAGCATCCATACTCCATCTATTATTCAGCAATAAAGCATACAAGAGTTACAATGAATACCTCTGAAGCATCAAACCTCTCCATGCATCCTCATGTGTACAAGCATGAATCCACACATCCCATGCTATGCTTCACATATGCACTCCTCAGAAAGACTCAATAATGACAGGCCACTCACCCAAACAACCTTAACCACAAACATGTGTTTTCTTTTATAAATTCAAGCTCACACAAATACAACCAAGTGGTAAGATAAAACCATGTACCACAAAGCCACTAACCCCTTATTTAATATTGGGTACTAAGCACTTTATTAAATATTTTCCCCAATATTAAATTATTATCACATGTCTCCCACACATTAAATAAGAATACAATGTTACAATACAACATAAAGTGGTCCCCAAATAATTACCTAGTGTGATTAATCACACCACCTAGGTGCATCACAACTAAATAATTATTTAATTACAACATTATAATATATCAATTTATGCAATGGTTTACAACACCATATCCCAACAATAACAAGGATGTCATTGCCATGGAATAGGCTCATGGTGGAAAGATCTTCAAAAGGACTGGGGATAAAATCTAATTCATTACAATCAAGATTAGAAGAGGTGTGCCCAATAGTATCAGGAAAGTTAATGAGAGCAGCATAATAATCATCATAGGAACAATTCATCCTAGGTTGGTGGTACCACAATTTTGTGGAAGATCTATAAAATGGAGGCCTTGCTCATGAAGTCCAAGACCTTTGTCTCAATAGTTCATGTTGTGGTACATATACAATGGGATAAGATACTTATGTTTATAGATCCAATTAGGATTAAATCCTTCTATACCTTCATCCTCAAGGTAGTGGGCCCCCATCACAGCATGAGAAAAGGGGTCTTATGTTTTAGGCCTAGTTGACCAAACAAGCAAGGTGAGATGGGTAAATTTTGTGATAGAGGGATTCATGGATTTGGTATTCTCCACACCCATTATCATGGATCTTGAATGTGAATTTTAGGGTTTTTTTCTTTAAAGGTGGTGTAAAAGAAGTGAAAGGTAAATCATTAGGATTAATGTGTGATTTGGAGTTTATGGAGGTGGATTTGGTGATGGCCTTGGAACTTAGACAATAATGGAAGTCTTTGTATTGGATTTACAACATACTTAAATATTATAAAGGATGAAGTTCACTATGGATAGTAACTTTCATACCATTATATAAAAATTTGAGGCACTTATGATAGATAGATGGTATGGCTTTCATGGTGTGGAGCCATGGTCAATTGAGTGGTAGGTTGTAAGGAAAATCTAGATCAAGGACATGATATAGAGTATTCTACAATGAGGTTCCTATCTCAATGGGAGGGTGAATAGTCCTAGATTTTTCTCTTTATGTATTATCATAAGCCTTCATGGTGATATTTTGGTAACCAAAATCTTTTGTTGAATAGCCAAGATGTTGCACCAATCAAAGTGTACATATATTTAAGCTAGAATCTTTTTCTATGAGCACACACTTGATTTTATGATTAGATGAGTTAATATGGAATGGGTACTTGTGTGATGGATTTGTGGAAGGGATGTCATTGGGAGTAAAATTTAGGTGGTGATTGGTGGAAAGGTGGTCAACAAGGGCTTGCAAATGTGAATGATCAAAGTTGTTCAACATGGGATTTTTGGAGGATCTTATTTCAAATGTCCCTATAAGTAGGGGATTTTTGAAGGAGTTCAAGGATGGAAATTGGGTAGGTGTCCACTCAAGGTGGTCAATAAGGTCATATTACTTTTTAGGATTAGGATTGGATGGAACAAGGCCTTGGATTGTTATTTTGTTATATCAAGTAATGATTTACAATCAAATGATTTAATTTTGATGGTTTGAACTCATTTGTCAAATTTCCTAATATTTCCAACAATATAGTTATAATTGTGAGGGGTCTTATGGTAATGGATATCATGTGTATAAGAGTCTTGTCCTCGATTCTTCTTAGAGGTGTGTTGTTAATAGTTCTTAGGAAATAGATTTTGATAAATTCCTAAGCCCTTATTAGGTAAGGATTTGGATGGTCTTTTGACTTTAATTTTTCCCACATATATAAGGTCTTGGATATTTGTTTCAATTTCATGCATTTTCTAGTGGTGTGACCTTTGATTTGGTAATAATCATAGTATTTGTTCTCCTTAAACTAGGAGGGCCTCGGTTGATTATCATCAAAGGGCTCAGTGAGAGGAAATGTGGCCATGTTGCCCTAGACCAATTGATCGAAGACCATCTCTATAAGCTCCCCTAGTGGTATAAACTTTTGTCTCATTTTCTTATATTTAAGAGGTGTGGATGGAAAGGTTATTGAAATACTTAGATGTGTTTTGAGTTAATGACCCCATTGCCAACTACATTTTTATTTTTGATAAATAATTTGGATTTATCATTGGATAATTTTGATTTGTCATTTTTTTGGCCTTTCAAATTTTCTAATAACCCGTTTAGTAATGAGGTATCTTTCAATTTGAATGCCCTTTTCGATGATCTCATCAAAATAAGTGAGACATTACACTTATAAATAGAATGCTAATTATGAGCTAAGATTTGTAATGTTGTCTAGTAATTAAGACATCAATTTATATTAATTAATCATTAATTAATTATTAGGTCCCTTATTAATTTAATTACTTAAACTAAACTTAGGAGTATTTTTTATTATTAGATTGGGCTATTTATAGGTTGAGTTGTATCCTTCCATGGGATGATAACATATGTCACAATCTAATCAAACCATCATCTAGGGTTTGATTTTTACTTTTATAAGGATTCTCATTCATTATAATCAATCATTTAAGTATTTATTCAATACAATTATAGGTTAATCTCAATATTAGATGCTTGTGTGGATAAAACTCTCTTATCAAGGTTGCATGAGCATAATCATTGCTTTATTCTCTTGTTTGTGATAGGAATTTTGGTTGCAAGTGATTTCTCAGAGCTGTGGGGTTCACTATCAACTCCAACAAGTAACAAATATGTGTACACATTTTTCTAATATTGGCAATAGAAATATACTAGTCAAGGTTCTTCGTTGTTGGGGAAATGATGAAAAACTTTCCCTTGATTTTTTATATTGTTGCAAAGGTCCATCATGGTTAACTCATGTTCCATTTTGTAGAAGAAATGTTTTATAAATTTTCCAACTAGGTTTGCAAAGGATGTGATGTACACCTTAGGTTGGTGCAAGAACCATTTGAGTGCTTGCCCACCTATGCTAGGTAGAAAATGTGTAGTAAGTACATATCCTTGTGTGTTTCTTCTTAGCTTGCAATGAAGAACTCTTTGACATGGTCCATATGGTCACTCTTCCCTTTGTATTTTTTGTACTTTGGGATATCAAAGAAGGGAGGGAATAAAGTTTGTGAGATAGAATGATCAAAATTATAGGGATGCAACTCTTCAAAGGTATGTGACTTTATATTAATCCTATCTTGGAGTTATTTAACTACATCCTTCATGGCTTACCACTTCTGATCAAAATAAGAGCTAGGTGATAATGGTAGTGGTTGGATTTTGTATTGATGTGAGTGATGTTATGTGTATTGATTTTTGAGAGATATGAGATGTTGGTGTTGGTGTGTGTAACCTAAGGGATTAAGGTTGACCTTAGGAGAGGAACTAAGAATGGTCATGTTGGAAGTGGAATATGGTAAGTTTGTTGGTTGATTGGGATGGTGTTACACCTCGATATTATTTTACCAATTACTTTTAACTGTTTATGTTAAAATGCATTTTGATATATGATGATGATTACATGTTATTTAACATTACAATGAGATTAGATACAATGTAATTTATTTTATTTTTTATGATTATTATTATGTTATCGAATCAAGATTATGACGATGTCATTTAATAACGACTAACTAATTGATTCGGATTATAAGTGAAATACAAGACTAATTTCTTTCCCTCTAGAGAGAGAGGGGGAGTATCACTGGAGAGAGGACTATAGACTTTGGAAATAACAAGCTATTCCAATTGAGTTTTTGCACACACTCACATAGGTCTACCATAATCTTATCATTCAGTCAATTTGTGTGTTTTGCTAAGTTGAGTCAATTCGAAAGGTTAGGTCTAACCTAGTCAAGTCTTGGTTTATTCTTTTTGATAAGAAAAATAAAGTTAGTTATGATATAAATCAAATTATTTATCAATTTTTCAATCGTGTTTTAAATCAAGTCAAATTGATTATTATTGAATTGTATTAAATAAATACATATATATAATATACATAAGCATATATATATAAGAGAATTAAAATAGATATATATATTCGATATATGTGATTTATAATCAATTATATATATATATATATATATAGTTATAAATTTGTTGGAACATATATAGTAATTGATAATTCATTGGTAGATATTACCATGCTTTAAAAGAAAAATAATAAAGTAAATTAAAAGTGTTAAATATCAGCACTTCGAGAGGCATAATAGCCTCCATCGAAGGCTTCAACGAAGGCATTAAGTTTGGCATTAAATCCATTGTAGTGAGCATAAATTAGCACCACATTTCCTTTGTTAGTTGCGACGACTAAGTGGAAATTTAAATAATTTTTAAATGTCCTCTAACAACCTCTGAGTCATGTAAGAGTGAAATTCTTGTTACTATTAAACAAACCTTATTATGAGGATATGATTTCTATTTTTAATAATATAATTAATATGCTTTGGGTGCTAATCATAATGGAATCGGTTGGTAATCAATACCAACATGTGGAAGAAATTCACGAGCTTAACCAAGCGTGGAGGTTTTTCATTTGATCATTATTATTGGATGCATTTACAGTTGGAGAGAAAGGGTGACGAGTTGCAAAGGATAGCTTTCTTTTGTGTTTTTGGGTTAATTAGTTTTTGGAAAGTAAAAGGAAGAGCATCGACTAGTAGGTGACTCTTAGAGTGAACTACATTATTATCTTAGTGAATTTCTTAGTGATTTACTTGTGGTCTATTGTGGGAGGCACAACTTTGTTTGAAAGAGTAGTGACAGGGTATATCCTTGATAATTGAAATTCCATTCTAAGTTTAGTTTTTGAAAAGGTAACAATAAGCATAGAACTATCATCAATCTTTTCATATGTAATTTGGAAACTACAGTGAGGAGTTCTTAAAAAGGAACCGTAGTATATAGAGTTGAAACACCACTAATATCTGGTAGATTTCTTTGATAGTCTGAGAAGAGGAAGGTTTCCTAAGGTATACAAAGGATCTTGGAAACTAGAGAACATTATTTGCTTTAAGAACGTAAAGTTTGTTTAGTGAAAATCTAAGAGGAATAAATAAGTAATTGCAAACTGTAAGGCCCAACTAATGCTCAGTAAACTTGGTGATAGACACACAATTCAAAGGTGGTTCCTAACTGAACAATCTACCAAACCCTTGTAAAGACTTCATTTAATTACCAACCAGGGCTAACATAAGTTTGTGATGATGCTAGCACTATACGTGCATCTAGAGATTCTATACTGCCTATATAATCTAGCATAAGTGGTTGACATATATGAAAAAGGAAATAAAGCATAAACTATAAAATAGGAAAAATGATTAAATCTGGAACTATTACTACAGGTACTTATGGCTTAAGACTGTGACTAGTTCACTGTTAAAACATGAACTTTGTAATTAACTTAGCACTACTAACTTTGACTCACTTTGAAGGATAATGCATTGAGACAAAATAAAACATGAAGCATAACATAAGACCCCATTCACAATCTCATTTACACATAGGAAATGAGGAATCTAATTGAGATGATTGCAATAATGAAAGCAACTAATGTAACAACAAAAATCAAAGTGCAGAAATTGAAGTGGAGAACAGTTACCTTGAGTGGCCCTTGCTCAAGTTACTATATCCATAAAATAAACTCAAATCTACACTCCTTGACTCAACTAAACATAATGATAAATTGAAACCTCTTCATTGCATATAACTATATTTCACAATCTAACAAGAATATTTAGAGATATCTTATTAATGAAATCATAATAGGAAACTAAAAAAGTGTTGATTGTGTAATGGAAAAACTATATATATCAAAACATATCCACACGCTATATCTACTCCTTAACCATCAAGCCAACTATATAGGTTCAAGGGAGGTTTATTAGAATGAGGACTCAAAACAAAAAACTAAATGCAAATTACCACTCCCCTATGAAATAGAGAGTGACAAAGTCTGTATAACTAAAATTGTTACTGAAAAGATGAAAGAAGATTATTAGGACTAGAACTCTGTTTCAAACGGCATAGTAGAGACGTGTACTCTAGGAACAATCATGTTGGCTTCCCAATCACTATAGACTCCTTCCTTCAATTGTCTTATTAAATGGTCTAGTGATTCACAATCATCCTCATTAATGAGTGTTTCCATTTTTTCAACTGTGGCATTCCTATCATTTTTTAATCTCCCTTGCATCTCTATCTAAAATCCTTTGGCTACGAGTTGCGCTTCCTAGTTGTTGCAGGTTACAATTTGCTTACTTTGGCTTCACGATTGCAAGGAGTTACTTCATCCAACATATACACAATAGTAATAACCATAAATTAAACATAGATCCTATAGTGTAGAAAAATGTATCCCTTTACATTTTCACACTTGTTTGGGCCCTCCTTGCTAAAATTGGGCTTCTTTATGCCTTATTTGGCCCTATCTTGCATCCACAAGCATAATTTAATGCATTTTTTCTGAGGATGATCCCAACATTTAATAAATGACCAATCATAATTTAATGTTTTTGGGTTATGTGTTCTAGATCCAGTGATCTAGGACTCATACGCCACCTTGGGTGTATGGATCCCACCTAGATTTCGAGGCTTGATCCTTAATTTTGCATTTAACTTAACATTTCTTGAAATTTGTGTCCCAAGATTAAGCTAATGGGACTCATACACCCCAACTGGCGTATGGGTTCCACTTTAGCTTGGACCTATTTTGAATTCAATTCTTGGCAGGATTTTATTCTCCTAGATTTAATGTCAGCTTGCAGTGTTGTAATTTTAGGAAATTTGGTATAAACAAGTATAAACACAATGTTATTTCACATAGTTTCATCCTAGAATTTCATAAGCACTCAAGAGCACTTTCACAAGAGCATTCAAGAGTTGATTATCAAGCATTTTGGAGCTACATTCAAGATTCAAGCATCATGTCAAATTCATCATGCATCATGTGTGTTTTTGAGCTAACATTTGTGATGTAGGTTTCATGTTTCAAGCAAGCATTCAAAGACCTTATCTCATATCAACAATCAAGATTCAAGATCTACATTCATGCTAGCCATTGCATACAAGTTTTCAGCCTTTGTTATAGGGGCTTGGTGAGTTGCAACATTGTATATTGTTCATTCATCATTCCTACACATTTTTCTATTTCATTTCAAGGTTTGATTACCAAAATGGGGTTTGACCAAGGCAAACCCCTATTCACTAACAAATCAACATTTTTTTCCTCTAAATGTGTGATTGCAGATCTAGGTTTTTTGAGGCTTGAAGATCCTTTGAAGATAAAGTTGCAAGATTGAAGAAAGTTGTCATCTTCATGGAAAGTCACCTACAGACCATAATTCAAAGTTTCAGACTTCAAGATCGGAAAGGAGAGAAGCTACAGAAGATCACTTGACGATACCATAGTTTCATCCAAACCCTAATACTGGGACTAAATCACCAAGATCTTGGTTCGCCAGTTGCAAATTCTAGATTCAGCCTAAAACCCTAAAATGGGACTAAATCACCCAATCTGGTGTATGAGTCCTAGTTCACATCAAAAGTCATAATTTTAGGATTGCAAACCTGGTTTTGGACATCTCCAGTCTTCCAAGTGCTTCTTTGTTCATACTCAATTTATTATTTTGATTTCAAGTTTCATTTTCTAGGTTATATATTTAGATTTTCATATTACTTTCATCTCTTTCTTTCTATGTATTTGCTTAGTGGTGAACCCCCTTTTAATCACACCTAAGGAGACCTTGTAGCAATCTCTTTTCCTAATTGAATCATTGGATTGAGATCTCTTAGGTTTCCTTTAATAAACTAAGTGTGTAATAGGAGGAGGTCTTAACCCCCTTGTGTGTATGTGTTCCATCTCCTAAAAGGTGGAGCACACCCTATTTCCTTCGATTCATATCGATACTACATTTCGTACACACTCACACATTTAATCATGCAATTACCAACATATCATAATCATATTTCCATAAATCAAAACCTGGTTCAAGTTGCATGGACATAAAAAGATAGATAAGTTTTAGGAATGTATATGAAATGAGCATCTAGAAATGTCTTAAAAGCATGAATTTAAAAAATAGAAAACTAGCTAATACTTGGTCTCATTATTGGCCTCCTACAATGACTTAATAACTAAGCCCTTAAAGTTGTGATTCAGAGATTGGAATTCTGATCTGAATAGCTATCTTAATCATCATGAAGGTGCATTTCACTTGTCAACCTAGGGACGTAGACTTGAAATGGGTTAGCACAGTATGTGCACTAGGAATCCATAGTAGCCATATTCATCCTACAGCTAAGAAAGACATAATGTTGAAAGTAATTTGCATAGAAAGAAGTAACATAAGTACTAAACATCAACCAACAACTATACTAAGCTGAAGTGCATGACATAAATGAAAATTTGGGCAAACAAACAGGAAACTACTATGTTTATTTTGGCTATAGGAACAGTCACATAATGGAATTCTAGTCACTGCATGAATAGACAATTACCAAATTCATAACTATTTTTTTAACAGAAAAGTAATAACTAAGCTAAAGGATGGAATGCTCACCAAGTGGGCCCCCTTGGATGAGTATCCCTTAAGACAAACTTAGATGCAACGAGCTTATAACTTCATTTTATTCATTGAAAAACATGATTATAATAGAGCAACATAATTGTATTATTGAAAAACTAAGAATGCAAGTACAACATCAGATTAATCAACCTTTTGAGAAGGAGCATTTGAGTCTTACTTATAGGAGGAAAAACTACTAACTAACTGCCTAGCAAGGCAGTCAACTCCAACAGATTAGGAGGACACCACTTTATAGAAAGCATAGAAAGTGGAAAGGAGGTTATGCATGAGTGGAATCTGGTCAAGCTGATTTTCCTTAATGCAAATCTAGCATAATAATAGCTCCTATATTCACTCAAAAAACTATTATGACCATTTACAAGGTAGTTACAATCTTTGATTTGAACTAGGAATTTCCCTCCATTGAGATTCTTCCCTCCATTGGCCTTTGAATGATCACCTTTTTTACTTTTATGGCGAACGACCAGTTGGTAGAATCTTCCTCAATTTTGTAGGCTCTAATTATATCTGCATGACAACATTAGTACGTACAACAATTGCATATCTATAACTATCTTAAAGTAACATTCATTAATCCACATGTAAAATTAACATAGATAGTTCACATAGCATGTTAGTGTCATTTAAAATTTACAAAAATAAGCTTATGCCCAATGTCTATGGTTTTGAAGAAATAACATGAGAATGTCAACATCCAAGTATTAAAGTCTATGACAACAACAACAACAAATGGATAATAAACTCTATCAAAATTGAGCCATAAATTGGACTCATCACTGCCCCCAACCTTAGGTTTTGCTAGTCCTCTAGCAGGGGAAGAGTTATTCCTTTGCTTAGTCAATACCCTGAAATCTGCAACTGTCAACTGCCCCACATCAATTCTTGCAGTGTATGAATTGGGGTCCCAATAGAACCCTTGCTTATTGTCCAAATTGTTCCATCTTTTCCTTTTTGCAGCTATATCATACTAATAATACCTAAAATTTTGCACATGCCATAATATGGTAGGTGGCTAAAAAGTTAATGGGAGCCAAATTTTCCCCTTCATCCTTCCAAGTTGTATATATCTATCAACTCTTTTGCATGCTACAACATAGTTCTACAGAGACTGAGGTTTAGCTTGTTTTAACTCATCAGCCAGACTATTCCACCTCTGTGATAAATATCCCATTACAAATTTCCTTGTATTTTCTGCTACTTTCTCATATTCTTTGTCAATTGCTTCTCTCACAAGCAGGATCCTACTGCTATAGCTTGGTTGATAAAGAAATATGTGCCATTCCCAAAAAATGTCTCCAGGGTTTCTAGATTCAGCCTTGATGGGCAAGGGAGTGTTGGATTTTATTTGCCTATAAGTCCTGAACTGTTGTCCCCAACTAATTTCATTTTGTATCTAGGACATAAATTTCCTTAAATGGAGATCCCCAACATACAACAATGGATTCCAATCATGATCATGGGACACAACATAATTATGCAAATAGAGTTCACACAACAAATATTTCACTTCAAGAGGAGCAATCTGATAAACCTAGAAAAATTCAAAAGGAGTCTCAATGGAAGGATTCAAACCTGAAATGATCCTTGATAGTTTAAAAGAAAGATTCCTCTTCTTCAAATATAGAGCACAGACTCTTGAAGGAGTCTTGCACTCTAACATTTGAGGCACTAAGGCTACTACATTGTCCACCTTTTCCTTTAAGGCAGCAATTTCCATAATCTTTTCTTCAATCTTTTCATCTTTCTTTTTAATCTCCTCCTTTAGTCTGTGTTTCTCCTTTTTCCATTCTTCTTCCCTCCTTTTCATCTCATTCCATAGGTTCATGGCTACCATGTTCCATGAAAAATTAGGGGATCTATGTATTCCTACCAAAAACTTTCCTGGCACCAATTCTTGCTCTTCATATGGCACCTACTGCAAGGATTCTAATTGTTCACCCAGTTCTAGTTTCAGGGGTTCTTGTTCTTGCTACAGGAACTCTTGCTCTTGTTGCAGGAGCTCCTGATTCTTATCATACTCTTGACTCTCAACCTGTTCTGCAATGGCAGCAAGCTTTGCCAACCTTATATTTGTCTGTTCCTCAAAAATGTCCTTTTCCTCAATGTTCACTTGCCCCATTGGGGCTTCTGTGTCCTCTCGTGATGTTCCTTGAGACCTAGGGCTTCTCTTCGGAGACACACCAGTAGTTGGCCCAACTGGTCTTGATTTTCTAGGAGGTATTCCATGTTTTTCTTCGGTTGTAGGAAGAACAGTGTCAGCCTTCTGTTTCTTAGAGCTTGGCACTTCTTTTTCTATCATTTGCATTTTAGCTTTTCCCTTCCTCATTTCTAACTATTTATTTTGTGCCCTAGTTCAAATTAGGGTTCCAAGAGGGACATCATCATCAGAGTTTAAAGAGGAACTATCTTTGTCTAAATGTTCTATCTCAGAAGAACTAATCTCTATAGTTTGCTCAACTACAGGAGGGTTTACACTAGGGCTTGCATCAGAAGTTGAGGCTCCAGGAATGGCTTCAACAATACTCACTCTCCTACTAACCCTACGAGGTTGAGGCAAAACCCTAGGTCACAAATGCTCTGGTCTAAATTGATCAATATTTAAAAATTCCTCCCAAGTCATATCAGACACATCATGCAGAGATTTCTCTACTAATAATTTGATCAAACAATGGTGGGAGACAGAATTATCCCTACCTTTTTAAGTTTCAACCACCATGATTGAAAGAAGATGATATAACACATTTGACACGTTTATCCTTCTCCCATGCCTCATATGATTCAGGAGTTTGAACTGCACAGAATGTAGGTTCGACTAGCGGCCTTCACAAGTGATGTAATTCATAATGTGGACAACTACTTGCTTCCATGGGTTAGGCAGAGAGGTTCTCTTCGCACCTTGCTTGTCCACATCTAATGGAGGGTCACCAGGTTTAGTAAATTCAACCCTAGTTGACCTTGCATCTCTGGTAGCAGGGTAATGTTCACCATCAGCAAGAAACCCTGACACTTATGCAATCCTCTCTTCAGTAGCTATTACATCCAACCCTTTTACCATGGCCTTTCCTTCAGACAATGTTTGTGCAAATTCCTGTGCAATATCTTCATTATAACTGTTGAGCTTCAAGAAATAGTCTAGCCATCTGCAATTACTAAATTCTACCAAAGAAGGTGCATCCTACAATACCACGTTATGAACCGTGGGTTCACTTCGAATCAGCTATCCTCCCATCATTCAGCTGCGCTCTGCTAAATTTAATTTTCTACAAGCTTTGTTTGAAAGCCAAATTTCTCCTTTCTGCAACACTATTGAATTCTCAATGCCAATGTCATCTGAATTTTACCTTTTTGGTGACTTAGGATTATGACTGAGGAAATAAAGGCAGTAAGGACTAATAAATGAAGGATACAATCGAGAAAAATAGTGGTGGTGTGGTGTCATCTCACACATGCAAGCCGTCACCTCACTCTGAATTCAAATTAGCTCAATTTAAATTCTACTAACATGGACCAACATGGACTAACACATGGACATGTTATTCACACTCCCCCCCAACCTAAATTTGAACATGTGTCCTCAGATGCAAGGTGGTAATGAAAATTTCACAGGGCAAGGAATAATGACATGCTATAGAGAACATCTACATTAATGTACAAGAATTAAATAAATGTACTAAAAGATAATTAAGATGTAACAAATTGATACACATGTACCTGAATTCTTGGAATATCTATTGCAACGAATATTGAGGAAGTATCGGTCACCTTTTAAGAAGTCAGTTGAGCAATTAATAAAAGTGGAGATGGAATGAAGTGAAGTGGAATGAAGTGAAGTTATGGCGGAGTGATGGAAGAGAGAGAAAGGTGGATATGGATGCGAAGATGCGTGGATTAATGAAGAAGTGGACTCCCACAAGAGTGGAAGTCTTTATTATGAAAATTAACGTACCTTGGTTAGCCAGAAGGAGGGACACTAGGTCCACTTCCTTCGGCTACAGGAAGTTTGGGTGTTGCATGCTAAGTGAATTGTTGCATGAATTCCTCCTTGGAATTTGCCTTGTGATACAACCTGAGGTGATGACCTTTGATAAGCAACTTAAATCTGACAGGGTCAATGGTAGTGAGCTGAACAGCTCCGTTGGGAAAGACCTCTACAACTTCGTACGGCCCCAACCATCTAGTCTGCAGTTTTCCTACATTATCTTAATACCTTGAGTCATAAAGGAGTGCCTAGTCACCTGGCTGGAATTTATTGTCCTTTATGAATTTGTCATGCCACTTTATTCTCTGATTCTACACTACCTTTGTGTGATGCAGGGTTGTCTTTCTCATCTCATCCAAATTATTCAGCTGCATAATTTTGTCCTTTTGTGCCTTAGAGATATCCATCCCTAGGTCTAGTGCAGTCCTAAGAGTCTTATGCTCAAATTCAATGGAAATCATAGTTGTCTTCTCATACAGTAATTCAAAAGGAGTGAAGCATGTGGTTGTTTTCCAAGTGGTCCAATAGGCCCAAACAGCTTCTAGTAGCCTATTTTCCCAATCCTTCCTATGGATAGCCACTATTTTGGTTAGAATAGCTTCAATTCCGCTGTTGGTCACCTCAACTTGGCCATTGTCCTGAGGGTGATAAGGAGTAGATTTTATGTGCCTCACATTATATTCATTAACTAGTGTTGTGACAAGGGTTGATGTAAATTGTGCCCCTTGATCAGTCACTATCTCCCTTGGAACTCCATAACAAGTGAAAATTTCCTCATAAATTTTTTTTGCAAACTTATTATCTCTTGCATGCTTCATTGCTTTAACTTCAACCCATTTGGTCACATAACCAATGCAAACCAAGATATAGGATTTACCATTTGATGGAGGGTCAATGGGTCCTACAAAATCCAATCCCCATTTATCAAATGGAGTGATTACTAGCTAGGGGTAAAGGGGCGTCTCATCAAATTTGGTTGGTCAACACATCCTCTGGCATCTATCACACTTCCTTGTATATTTCCCTGCATCCTAGTGGAGTGTGGTCCAGTAATATCTTATGTTCAAAATCTTTATTCTTATCCTCTTGGCTGCAAAATTCCCTCCATAGGGTTCATTGTGACATGCATGCAATATATCATGCCTCATCTTCCCTCACATATCTCCTCATGATATGGTATGGTCCAATGTAGAACAAACAACATGCAATCCATGAGAAAGGAAAAGTTTTCTCAATGAGCACCCTTCTCTCTTTTGGAGAGAAATGAGGAGGAACTCTCCCTGTGTGACCAGATAATTATTTATGTCAGCATACTAGGGTGTATGCACACTGATGAAAAATAAATGTTCATCAAGGAAAGATGCATCAATGACCTGAGTATCTTCTAATGTAGTCAGCCTAGAAAGAAAGTCTGCTACAACATTGGCCTTCCCTGGTTTATCAACAAGGGTTATGTCAAACTCCTACATCAGCAACAATCATCTTTCTAGCCTTCCTGAGATCAGGGGTTTATTCAGGAGATACCTAATGGTTGCATGGTCTGTGTGCACAAAGATCTAATAGCCTATTATGTAGTGTCTGAATTTGTTAAGGGCACATATCACTGCCAACATTTCCTTTTCTATCACTATATAATTAAATTCAGCTCCTTGTAGGTTTTTGCTAACAAAATAAATAGCATTCTCAATTGCTCCTTCTTTTTGTCCCAAGATTTCTCCTATAACATAGTTTGATGCATTTGTATGAATGTGAAATGGAAGCTCCCAATTGGGGCCCTTGAGTACAAGAGCATGAATTAAATCTGCTTTCAAATTAGAGAATGCCTTGTCACAGTCTTCTATCTATTGGAACTTAGCATCTTTAGTGAGAAGATTGTACAATGGTGCTATCATTTTGTTGAAATCTTTGATGAAACACCTATAGTAGCCTACATGTCCCAAGAAACTCCTAACATCTTTTTGTAAATTGCAGGTATAGGCAAATTGGTGATCACCTCAATCTTGGTAGGATCTACTTGAATTCCTTTGTGAAAGATGTAGTGGCCAAGGACTACACCTTCCTACATCATCATGAAGCATTTATCACTGTTTAAAGATAGATTATGGTCTTCACATCTCTGTAAGACTCACCTGAGATTTTCCAATGCTTCATTAAAATCAGCACCATAGGTAGTAAAATTATCCATATAAATTTTCATGCAATCATGTGAGATATTTGAAAATATGCTAATGACTGCCCTCTGAAAAGTTGCAGGTGCATTGCATAAGCCAAATGGAACTACTGAGTAGGTATAAATCCCCCATGGATAGGTAAAGGTGGTCTTCTCTTGGTCCTTAGGTGCAATTTGTATCTCGTTATAGCCATTGAATCCATTTAGAAAAGAAAAATATTGCTTGCCTGCAAGAGAATCCAACACTTGGTCAATGAAAGGGGAAAATGATCCTTTTTGGTGGCTGAGTTGAGTTCCCTATAGTCAACACAAACTCTCAATTTTCCTCCCTTCCTGGGTACAATCACCAATGAAGACACCCACTGGCTATCTAAAATGGGGTAGATAAATCCTGCATCTAGCAACTTTTGTAGTTCCCCCTTTACAATTTCCCTCAATGCAGGGTTAATTCTTCTTTGTGGTTGTCTCACTGGTGTGCAATCATCTCTTATGCATATCTTATGAGTGCAGAGCTTAGGATCCAATCCCTTCATATCATGGTAGTCCCATGCAAATACATGCTGGTGGGTCTTTAGTAAGTTTTTCAATGACAATTGTTGTTCTTCACTCAGCTTGTTGTTAATATTTAGATAATTTCTTTCTGACACTTGCACTTGTGTAGTTAACTCTATCATAGTTTCTTCACTAATGCTTGGTACCTTGAGTTCATGTGGTAGCAATGTATGAGACATACCTATTGTTGTAGGAAGTTTAGCTGCAGGAGCAGGCAGAAGTGTCTGCAGTGGTCCAACAAAACCAAACTCAGAATCAAGTAATTCCTCTTATGTCTCATAGTTGTTCTGGATTATATTGGATAATATGTCATCCTCTTCTTGTATCTGCAAGAAAAGACTCCTACCTAACATCATAAGTTGTGTCACATAATTGACTTCCTCAACCTCTTCACCAACATGTGGCCATATGGGGTTATCCATATCATAGGATGGTTGAGCAGGAGCGTAGAGAAAAAGCTTTTTGGTGCTCTTCCCATCATAAATGGTCATGTTTTATAACCAGCATCCAATATAGGCATCTATTGTTGCTAACCATGGCCTCCCTAGGATAATGGGATACCCACCTAGTGTAGCTTTGGGAGAAAGAATCATGAAATCTAATGGGTACTCCCAAGATTCTAGAGTTACCACAAGATCCTCTACTATACCATCAAGTTTAACAATGGAACTATCAGCAAGCTACGGGATAGTAGGAGTAGGTCTCATGCTTGCAACATTTAGTTGTTGCAAGATATCCTTAGTCATCACATTTATTTTTGCTCCCAAATCAATCAGAGCATTCTTTATTTGGATATCATTTATAACAACTCCTACCACAAGACTAATTGGGTTATTGTATTTGGGAATAGTCACTTTCCCAAGCATAATGTTAGCCAGCTGTCCCACCACATGAACCATAGTGGGGTCTCTCTTTTTCTGCCTAGCTTCTTGAGGTATGCTTCCTTAATTGCTTTGCCATATATGGGAACATATTTTATGGCTTGAAATAAAGGTATCTTGACACATATATGATTCAACTGATCTAGAATGTCAAAGGTTGTTTCCTCCTCTTCTTTTTGCTTGGGGACTTCTAACCTTTGAGGAAATGGTGGTTTTGGTTCAGTCTGTTGGACTGGGATTGGTTCAGGATTTTTAGGTACACTTGGTTGAATGGGGACATTCAGATGCTCCTCTTCTTCCATAGGAAGCTCAATGATAATGGGTATGGAAGGAGCTGGAAAAGTAGTTCTTGAACGCAAGTGGATGTCACTTACACTCACAACATATGTAGGAAATTGATTTGAATCAGCAGAATAGACTAGGTACTATTGTAGTTTGTTATTTTGGTTAGGTGTGGGTTGAGCAGGTAGTTGAGTAGGTCTAGGTGTGTTTTAACTTGAGCTAGTAGGAGGAGGCATTATAACAGGTTATTGGGGCTAAGAAGATAGTTGCATGTAAGTAGTTGTCTAGTTTGGTCATTGTTGTCATCCCCTCCATTGAGATGTTTGTTGCCAATTTTGTGGAGGTGGCTGCCAATTTCTTTGAAACTTTTGCCAATTCCCCTGAGGTTGTTGCCACTGGGGTGGAGAGTTTTGGTGATTGGGCCAGATATTTGGAGGGTTATTGTAAGGTTTTGGTGGGTGATAAGAAAAAAAATTGTCTCATCTATTAGCCAAATAAAAGCATATATTTTGTTTAATTATGAATTTTATCAAGACTAGATAGATATGATGAGGAAAGTAAGTGCTTTCCAGTTGCAGCAGTCAAAGATTTCGTCACATCTTGAAAATTACGATCTAGGTTCTTGAAATTTTTGGACAGAAATTAGGAGACAAGAAGACGAAAAAACTCATTAAATTTAATGGAAACCCAGTTTGTGGTTTGAGAGAAAACTTCACCAGTTCGATGCTCTGGAAATCTGCTACCATGCTCCAGAATTCCTAGAATTTGTTCATTTGCTTCTATGCTCCAGAACTCCTACAATTTGTTAATTTGCTTCTATGCTCCAAAATTCTTGAAACTAAGTGAAGGATCATTTATAAAGAGGTTGAGCAATTTGGGCTTCTATGAATAGTTAAGGGACAATAGTTGAGAGCATCTAGGGGGCACTTCCAAATATTAAGGCAGGTTGTTGGGTTGTGCAAACAAATGGAGCATATCTAGAAGACAATTTTAGGTAGTTTTGAACCTTTTTGCAAGCATCTAAGAGTTGTTATATGAGTTTTAATGATACACAAGGGAAAGGCATGACTTTTTCAGTAGTCAAATGTCTTTTTGGAGCTTGTTTAGAGGCTATAAAATAGGCATATTTGTTTTGGACGACCAAAGAAGATTGACTCAGCAAGATGAAGAAAAGACTCATATTTTTCCCTCAACACATGTTCCTATCTTCTAGCATGTTGTTGCACAACAATTAAGGCTCATCTTTGAGATTAGTTGAAGATATGAATTCTATAAATTCATTGTAATCAAGGAATTAAATGGGGGGGGAAGAATTTTATAGAATAATAAAGTTTAGTTTATTTGTAGTTGTCTGTAGTTTTCATTTCTTAGTTTATTTTCCAGCAATTTTTCCCTGGGATAGATTTGATTCCAACAATTACATTTCTAGTATTTCCTTTTACAAGTTTTTTAAGATAGATTTGATTCTAGCATTTTATTTACAAGCTCTTAGATTAGATTAGATTCCGACAATTTCTTTCATGCAATTTCTTTCCAGCAATTTGTAGAAAAAGTATGACATGCAAGTGATTTCTTCTCCCTCTTGCATATTACCATGGACACCGCCCTGGATTGATATTTATAATTAAATAATGAGAATGCAACGACACTCATGAGTGGCTATCCTCCATAGTTGGATGGATATGGGGGTTGCCATTGGTTACCAAATGCATAAGAATTAAAATAAGGCCCAACAAAGGATAATGGATCTAGTGGCATACCTTGTCTTGGAGCCCATGACCTTATTTGTGCAATATAGTAGACTTTATCATCTTTACCCTGGATTGGCTTGAACTCATGTGGGATCTGCTTACTATCAATGTTATCTACCATCTTACATCCGCAGTCCTTCTTCTTTTGTCTGTAATGAGGGCAATATTCTGCCAACATTTCATTTTCCTCCTCATGTTTCTTCTTAGCTTGAAGTGTATCCAATTGAGTAGCTAGATTATTTATGATATCTTGTTTGAATTCTTCCAACAAGTGAATAATCTCCATCATTGAAACTCCATTAGTAGATGATTTACCCATAGAAGATTGGTAAGCTCTCCCTTTCTTTGAAGTTTCCCTAGAATAGTTTTGACATAGCTTCTTAATATCTTCCCAAGGAGCTTGGGTGATATCTCCTCCTCCCATCAGGTATAAAGTCTCAATGCAACTCTCATTATTCCCTCTCAAGAAGAGTAGCTTTTGGGACTCTTCATTGAATGTATGATGTGGAGATTTCTGCAAGAAAAACAGAAATCTTGAAATGTAATCCTCCAAACTCTCATCTTCCTTTTGTTGCATCCTAAAGATGTCATCTCCTCTCATGTCACTGCCCCTACAATATTCATTGTACTTTTCAAGGAACTTTATCTTCATTTCATCCCAAGTCTCCACAGTGTTTTTTCCTAGGCTCATAAACCATCTTAATGCAACCTCTTTCAAGGTGGTAGGAAACAACTTAAGCCTATGAGCATCAATGGTATAGTCATAGCTTTTGCAGAGGATATCAAACTCAAACAAGAAAGTATCAAGGTCTTTTGTGACAAGTCCATAGAACTTAGGAAGGACTAAAGTAGGGATATTTTTGAGGTTGTCAACTTCATTCTGATGAGCAATGGGGAATGGAAAATTTGGTTGGTCAGGTTTGCTTCTATTTGCATCACCCATGCCTGCCTGATGGAGTTCCAAAGCAAAGGGATTCTCAATCTAATTTTAGTCTTCGTAGGAAGTGTCAGAACTGGTTAGATTGGGAAATGCATCCACAAAAGGGGGTGTTTCTTCTTCTTCATCTCTTGACAGATTCTGATGGTCAACTAGCTGGAATGGATCAGGGTTATTAGGAAGGAATCTCCCATGAGCATCGCTCCTCCTTCCTCTATGATATAGTATCAACTCAATATCAGCCAGCTCACACAAAGAATTGGAAAAATAATAGTGGATCATTACTTTCCTAAATGAGGGATATACTAAGAACAAACTTTCAGAAATACTACAGCAAAAAAAAAACTATCAATGACTCCAAAGAACTCCCTAGTTTGACACCATCCCCGACAACGACACCAAAAATGTTGGCCTCCTACAATGACTTAATAACTAAGCCCTTAAAGTTGTGATTCAGAGATTGGACATTTGATTTGAATAGATATTTTAATCATCATAAATGTGCATTTCACTTGTCAACCTAGGGACATAGACTTAAAATGGGTTAGCACAATATGTGCACTAGGAATCCATAGTAGCCATATTCATCCTACAGCTAAGAAAGGCATAATGCTGAAAGTAAATTGCTTAGAAAGAAGTAACATAAGTACTGAACATCAACCAACAACTATACTAAGTTGAAGTGCATGACAAAAATGAAAAATCTAGGCAAACAGATAAGAAACTACTGTCTGCTTTGGCTGCAGGAACAATCACAAAATGGAATTCTAGTGGCTGCAGGAACATATAGTTGTCAGATTCGTAACTATTTTCTGAACAGAAAAGTAATAACTAAGCTAAAGGATGGAATGCTCACCAAGTGGGCCCCCTTGGATGAGTATCCCTTAAGACAAACTCAGATGCAACGAGCTTATAACTTCATTTTATTCATTGAAAAGCATGATTACAATAGAGCAACATAATTTTATTACTAAAAAACTAAGAATGCAAGTACATCAGATTAATCAACCTTTTGAGGAGCATTCGAGTCTTATTTATAGGAGGAAAAACTACTAACTAACTACCTAGCAAGGTGGTCAACTCCAACAGATTAGGAGGATGCCACTTTATGGAAAGCATAGAAAGTGGAAGGAGGTTATGCATGCGTGGAATCTGGTCAAGCCGGTTTGCCTTAATGCAGATCTAGCATAACAAAAACTCCTATATTCACTCAACAAACTATTATGACCATTTACAAGGCAGTTACAATCTTTGATTTGAACTAAGAATTTCCCTCCATTGAGAGTCTTCCCTCCATTGAACTTTGAATGATCACCTTTTTTACTTTTATGGCGAACGACCAGCGGGCAGAATCTTCCTCAATTTTGTAGGCTCTAATTATATCTACATGACAAAATTAGTACACACAACAATTTCATATCCATAACTATCTTAAGTTAATTAATTTTCTCAGAGTTGTGAATGAGTCCCACTATACCTATTTTCTAGAAATTTTTGTAGATTTGGATAGCCATTTGGCTCAAACAAGCCCGAGTGCAGTTTTTTGGAATTGGGACTAATTCGCCCAGAGTGGCGAATAAGTCCCACCAAGCCTAAAAATCAACATTTTCAGAATTTTAGAGTCATTTCTAGTCCTCAGAGAGTTTACAGGTGCACAAATTCAATTTTATAGCCTTTTGTTTTCTTTTACTTGCATTTCTATTCATCTTTCTAGGTCTTTTTCCATACACTTGTTCACTGTGTTTTCAAACACTTTATATTTCTTAGTTTTGCATACAAAATCAATAGTGTTCATTAGTTATTTGCATTTAGTTCATCTCATCTAGGTACATTGCATCCATATCACATTAATTCTTGAATGTATACATTGCATTTTTGCCCATCTTTCTCCTTTTAGGTGAAAAACCTTAGAAGTGCAAGAAAGCATTCAGGTGCCAAAATCTTTGTATACAATGACATTGTGTTATCATTGTAAACCTTATATGCATGAAAATAGGAGAGTAGTTTACTCTCATGGTTTGAATGCAAGTACTTGAACAAGTGGCAGTTTCCAAGTCGCAAGTTGTTACAAGAATGTAACATGGGTGTTCAAAGTTAGAAAAGCATATCCATATTAGTCATTTACTGAGTTAGTGAGTTATTATTTTATGATTGAGTATATGTGTGAAAAGTCAAAAAAGTTGGTCAAATAGTCAGTTATGAGTTAAAACTTAGGTCAAGGTGGTTTCCAAGTCAAGTTAGAGGTGTGTGAACATATGAATTCACTTCTTAAGGAAGTGTTTGAAATGTTTCAAAACTTTGGCCAAAGTAATGAAAAAGTCTCTACTTGCATTAAGCAGTTCATTGTGATCCATATTGCATACCCAATCAAATTGGTCATACTTAGTTAGAGAATTCTAAAGTTGTATGGTCAATTGGTTATATAGGACACAATAGTAGAAACTCAGATGACATACTTGTGGGCTCCTTAGTCTATGTACTCTTCATGAAGGATACTTCTAGTTGGAAGGTGTGCAGGGGATCGTTGATCTATGGTTAAAGGAAAAGTGTTTGGGTGATACTCTCCCTCCTGCAGACAACAACACCGAGGCTTGGGAAATAGAATCATTGTCCAGATTTGGAAGAATTGACTATGTAACTGTATTGTAGTATGTAAAATTGTATACTTGAAAGTTTATCATGTATGAATTGTACTTGAAAAGTTTTCTCATTTTCAAGTTGAAATTTAATGTAGTTCAAATTCAAAAGTTATTTTATACTTTCATATTTGATCATGTGCAATAAATGTTGGATGAAAAAGAAAAAAAATTGCATTCCTATTTTTAAGAAAATGCTTTTATTTACTTCTATGGTAAAAACCAAAGTAATTCCTTTGAAGTGTGAGTGAGTTTGTTACAGATGGAGATGCATTTAGCTTGAGAAGCATGATGTTTGGCCTTATATTGTGTGTTGATGGTAGATGTGGCTAGACTAGTGGGTGGAGGATTTAGGAAACTATTTTGGATGGAGGCTTGTGTTGGATTTTGGGCATGCTCTTGTTGTGTATCCTTTCTCTTGGCAGTGAAGGAACATTTTGCTTGGGATCTAGTTTCATGGCCTAGATGATGACTAATATAGGCATGGTCATGATTTAGGGGGTTGGGTACACTATATTGTTAAGGATGGAGAGGTCATAATCAAGTAGGAATTTGGCCCTTGATTTTATGACTTGCCTAAGGATTGCATCTTTATTGATTTTGATAAATATCTCCATGAGATTGTGTTCTTGTTTAGAACTAAGGAGGACAATCAAGGATCAATAGTGTACTTAGGCTGATTAGGAGTGTCCTCATTAGTATTGCTACCATTGTGGTGGGGTTGAGATGGTTCTCCTAAGAAATGGAATAGTCTTATGAGTGATTGTATATGGAAGGAATTGTCTTCAAACATTATGGGTTTAGTAGTTTTCCTTGAGATGGGAGCCTTAATATTGGTTTTAGGATTTAATGTGGAAAATAGTGGAAGTTGATAGTTGGATTTTGGATAAAAGAGTGATAAATGGGGGAAACCTTTTAGACTTGAGGTCTAAAGTTATGGTTGGATTGAATGATTATGTTAAAAAGGGACATTAGATCCCAAATGGATGATGGACTTAGGTAATCTTAAGGGTGATCTCTAGATGAATTTGATATATAAGTTGTATGAATAAGATGATTCACAAAGGTGGGAATGTATGGTTAGATAAACTATGCAGATGAAATGGTTGATTTGCTAATCTTGGACTATGAATGTGACACACTTTTGGAATTGATCAAGATTTTGGAATCTATAAATGATTATAGAGTTCCAAGGGTTGGATTATGGGCCATAGGATAAATAAGGGTCCCAAAAATTAGATGTTATGCCTTAGGATAATTAAGGGTCCTAGATGATGGTTTTAGATAATTTTAATTAAATGGGTGGTCTAAATGTGGGTTTTACATTGTCTTGGGATTGCTTTTGAGGATTTTAGGTTGGTGAATTCAAAAAAAATAAAAATGAGGTAACTTAATATTTAAAGACAACCAAAGGCTCTCAAAAGTTTTAATTTGATCTTTTGGATAGTTTATGGAGTTTGGAACAACTTGGATAATTGGGGAACTTAAATTTGAATGGAGGATGAGATTTGGATCAATGAGTAGCAAAGGGTAATCCCTTTGAACTCAAAAATTGGATGTGGTGATTTCAAAATGGAAATGGATTTAAATTTTTGGAAGATTAATTTGGATATTGGATCAAGACTAAGGCTCCAAGGTTGGGATTAATGGTGTGGGATGGAAAAAAGGTTTGAATTGGAGGAATGATGGTACTTGTTAATAAATATTCAACGAGCTCCCTTCGGGTGTATTTTCCTCTATGTATCGGCCTGCGCATCGCAGGAAATCCACTTAGCCTTTTATCAAAGTTTGCTTTCCCCCCTCTCCACGTGTCTGCTCTGCACACCCCGAAGGTTTTCCCTTCCATTCACATCTCGGGAACCCCCGCTATACTTCCACGTGTCGTAGCTACGGGCCATTTTTTATCATTCCTTTTTGCTTCCTCATCGGGCTCCGCTCAATTGCCACGTGCTCTCATTCCCAAAGAAATTTGGTGGGCCCCACAATTGTTGTCTACGATGCACCATTTCAACGTGTCTACTCTTCGCAAATCTTTCAGCGAGAGGATGAAATAACAACCACGGGCAGTGAAATGCTGCCACGAGTCTCTTTTGCGCCCAGCTGATGATCATTTCCTCCACTTTTGGATAGAGCTTTTCCCACTCAACACATGTAGCCTTGGCGCAAGTCTTCAATAGCGAGAGATAAAGGTTCGCATGGGCAGTGAAATGCTGCCACTTGCCTATTCAACGAATATCATTTTCAGTTGACAAATCAGGAAAACTAAATGTTGCGATTGACCACTACATGTCATAATCATTTGCATGGGATGGTGACACTTGTATGTTTTAACCTTGTTGGGACCACCGCCATCATTTGTAGGAGATGCACCTATTCCTGGAATGACCAGATGCTTGGTTTCGAATCTTTTCTGTTGCAACAGCTTGGGTAATATTCTTATTTTTGCATCATTGCCAGGGGATAGCAAAATCTTTTCGGTGGCTACACTCCGAAGCAGTGGGAGTTTTTCTGCTATATATACTTTTCTCTGTTGGGAGAAAAGGGTCTGAAATTTGAAGGAACACTAGTTTTAGGAAAAGACGCAAGGCCTTTATTACTATTTTATTTTATTGCAAAAGACTTTTAGACTGTGTCAATTGTTTGGCCTTTCTATTCTTTCATGCTATTTGATTAAACTATAAATTGTGCTTTTATTATCTGCACATTTCATTTGAGAACTTCTATATATATTGAACACAAGTTTGTTGGTTTAGATTATGTCTAATGACTCTTCTTAGCAGTAGGAATGTATGCAATGTTATTTTATGTCAATAAATGGATTGTCTGTGCTATGATTTTCAGTTTTTGCTCTTCTGGAACACTACAAATACCAATCGGGCCCTTAGATCTATGATTTATCATGCTTATCATTAAGTCTTGGCACATCGCCTTAGGTTAGAATTTATTTTATTATATTTGTTTCATTTTCCCTTTCCAAACCCCCATTATAGAAGAAGTCATCTTCTCTAAAAACCCAAAAGTCACTCAGTTTAGCACAAAAGATCCCCCATAAATTGAGTTTCCCATAAGACACTGTTACCTTGTCAAATTTTGGCATCAAAAGTTTGTTCTTTTTTCTGGCATGCTCGGTGGGATAGAGCTTAAATGAATTTTCTTTTTAGAAGGGTGTATGAGCCATCCACCTGTAACTAGATCCCAAACTGCAAGCAACCCCAATTTACTAGTACCTCCACTAGGAACAGTGCAGGCCACAAATCAGTTGGTAACCATTCCACTCCCGCCACCCGTTCCTCTAACCATGTTGCTAGCCACCAATAGAAATTATGTGGTATGGGATGTCGGAAGTACCTTAGCAGCCCCAATAGCACCTGTTGTTTGGGGTGCTATCTCAATTTTAGCTATGAAAGCTATTCCCAAGTTTACCGGAGATGGCTCAAGAACACCCGTAGAACATCTGCAAGATGTGGCAGATGTGTGTCTGGTGCACGGGATCACAGTGCAGAATGTAGCTCTAAGGCTTCTCGCTGCATCTTTTAAAGGCAAGGCGTTGGATTGGTACCAAACGCTATCACCTAGCACTATTCGCACCTAGGATGAGCTTGGAGATTCGTTCTATGAGAGGTTCTCAAATGACAGAGATTGCTCTTCACTATAATATCAACTATCTGTCATAAAATGAGCTCCCCAGGAAGCTCTGATGGACTTTAATGCCTAATTCCACACGAATTGGCAGAGGATCCCTGTTACTATACTCCTGACTCCTGAGTTGGCGTTCATATTTTATTTGAAGTCCATCAATCCCGACATTTCTATGATGATCAAGTCTTTGGGAGGAGCTACTCTACCAAATGCTTTCAGTGTCACTGTCAAAGCCGAGAATCATTTGATAGATTACAAAAAGTTGCCTCTTCAGCCTATCATGCCAATATTTCCTAAAATATCAATTCCCGCACAAGAAGTTGCATCAACTAGCGCGTTTACAACTCCCCATTCAATGTACACATATGCGGCAATGCCACAAAATGTTGCCTCTACGTCTGATTCTTCCAAAGATGAAATGAACAATCTTAAAGAAATGTTGCAGACTATGGAAAATGACATAACCACCCTCAAGCAGAACCAATCAACACCTCTGAAGCCTGCCTATCAAAATTATCAAGGCGGACGGCCCTCATATCAGCAAAATCAATACCAAGGCAGTTCCCGCACTAATTCACCAACTCCGACGGTCAACCAAATGGTGCCAGTTCCTACTCTACTGATGGGTGCTTCACTAAGCTCAAGTAGGGAATTAACCGCGAGGCAGAATAACCTCGTTGATGACATCAATCCATTGTGCTTCCCTTGCAGCGATACACATATGCCCTGGAACTATCCGCATGGCAACTTGCAACAAAAGGTGGCGGAACAACGCAGCCAAGGCGCAACACCAAACCACGAGGGTTATGTATATCCCTCACCATAAATGGAGAGTGTGCTTCTTACCACGCAAATGCAAGGGATGTCTCTAGAACAAGAATCTAACATTGCTCCTGATTACGCGCTCTTCTCATGGATTGAGGAAGAAGAAACGGTGTTTGCTAATGATACGTTCATATCTAAAACACCGCAAGTGCAATCTGAATATAACACGTGTTCAAAGAGGAGATTTACCGGTGAGTTAGTTATTCTGCATCTAGCCAGCTCACAACTTAAAGGTGCTTCTGATCAGATTCCTAGCGCTTCCACTACCCCGCTACCATCTCAACCATGGAAGGAAATTATCATAACAAGAGCCAAGGAGAAGAAACCTCTGAGTTTGCCACCTTTTAATGTGGTAAAACAATTGAAGAAATCATTTGCTAATGTGTCTCTATGGGACATTCTAGCTATCCTAGAGCAAAAAATGTTATTACAGAAGGCACTTCAGGGAGAGGTCAGTGCAGTGCCAACAGAGTAGTTAGCCAATGGAGAGGTTGTTAATTAACTACCGCCGGCTAAAGTCCTTATGAAAAATACAAAAGAATCCCCTGTCGAAGTTAGAGATAAGTTGAAGCCCCAACCCCTTTTCTTAACTCTCATTATAGGAAAGAAGTTATTGCATAATGTTATGATTGATTTTGGCGCTAGCACCACAGTTATACCTAAACAAATAGACGAAGCTTTACGACCTGGCTATGAACCTATGAAAAGGGGAGTAATGCAGCTTGATGGGAACAAAGTTGAAACCATAGGTGTCATAAAGGCACTTCCTATAATTCTATTTACTTTCCCTAGTATCACAGTGCCACAAGATATTGTGATCATAGATGTTCCTCCCATGTTCAGTCTTTGTCTATCCCGAGAATTTACTTCAAAAGTGGGCAGATACCTGTCATTGGATTGGTCACATCTGATTCTCAGAACCAAGCATGGTGCAAAAATGAAGATAGATCGGAGGCTTTGCATTCTGAACATGTAGCAGATGAAACCTTGATCAATTTTGAAGTCGCGCATACCTCTATCACCAAGCAAGAAATGTATTGCGTTGAATTACTAGAGGAGGAAAAGGTGAGCAGAGACTAGGATGACCAAGAGGATGCTTTGTTGAGTGAAAACATGGGCAGTGACCCTTTCGAAAATTATCATGCTACAAGATTGGGAACCTATGTAATTTATGATGAAGACCAAGTGCTCCTGAAGGTTGCCAAAGAGTTCGAAGGTAGCCAAGAAAATGAGCTATGGACGT
This sequence comes from Sequoia sempervirens, assembly GCA_007258455.2. Lineage (NCBI taxonomy): Eukaryota > Viridiplantae > Streptophyta > Pinopsida > Cupressales > Cupressaceae > Sequoia > Sequoia sempervirens. The sequence continues at coordinate 31,905 of VDFB02321910.1, forward strand.
TGTACTTTTACGGAGCAAGAGGTAAAGTAAGCGCTAGAGTGGGGATATGTTTAATATCCCCACAAGATGAAAAGATTCTAAGGTCTTTCCACTTCCATTTTTCTTGTTCAAACAATGAGGTTGAATATGAAGGATTAGTTCAAGGTTTAAGCCTTGCGAAGCAAATGGGAATTAAGCAATTAATGGTGTTCGGAGATTCTGAACTAGTAGTCAACCAAGTCCGAGGGATTTCCACGGCAAGGAATGTCTGCATGAGATCCTATCGGCACTGAGTCTGGGACTTGGTTGAGAGTTTTGAAGCCTTTAACATCCAGACTATTCCCCGAGGACAAAATGGCGACGCAGACCGCATGGCCATGATTAGTGCTCAGTTTGATCCTGCCTTTGACCTTATACATAACGAAAACTCTATACGAGTAATAGTCCAACCGGTGATTCTTTACAATGATCAGAGTTGGCAGGTTTTTGAAAGTGATGAACACATCGCCTCATTCATCTAGCAGTCAAGGGAATTCGCCAATCAACTTTAACCAAAGATTGTTGAGGCTTATGAAGGACAAATTATGCAGCTCAAATCCAACAAGCTTCTGAAAGGATTGGTTACTCTCAAATTTATTTTTTATTGTGATGATGCAAGAAATGATAGACGAAAGTTCGTGGCAGACAAAAGTGATTACGTAGACCTTCGGGTCTCAGATGGCAGAAACCTTCGAGTCAGGAAAGATGTCTCACACCATGATAAAGAAAGACTCATCAATTTCTACGAGAAATATGGAGTAGTGGCCTGGTCCTATGATGATCTAGAGGGATATGATCCTAATATCATTCAACACATGATCGAGCTGACAGAAGGTGAAAAACTAGTTCGACAAAAGTAGAGGCCAGTGAACCCCAAAATTGAAGCACTAATGGCGCAAGAGCTAACTAAGCTAATTGAGTCGTGCATTGTCTTCTCAATCAAGCATAGTACTTGGGTATCCAATCTGGTCCCGGTCTGAAAGAAGAATGGAGATATCCGCTTGTGTGTGGACTTCTAAGACCTAAACAGAGCATCCCTGAAGGATCACTATTTGCTGCCTTCGATGGAGTCAATCCTACAAATGGTAGCAGGATCGGAAATGTTTTCTCTATTGGACGGCTTCTCCAGTTACAATCAGATCCGAGTTAAGGAGGATCAACACAAGACCACATTCACCACAAAGTGGGGAACATTTGCATATGCTAAAATTCCTTTTGGTTTATCCAACGCAGGGGCAACATTCCAGCGGGCGATGGACATCGCTTTCAGCGAGCTAATCAATAATTTTATTCTAATCTATTTAGATGATCTTCCTATGTTTTCTAAATCTAAGGATGATCATTTTGACCACTTAGAAATAGTTTTTCAAAAGTGCTAGGAGTTCAAAATTTCCCTAAATCCAAAAAAATGTGTATTCGGAGTACCGCAAGACAAGCTGTTAGGACATGTGGTATCCAAGGAAGGAGCTTCAATCGACCCCAAATAGGTGAAAACTATCAAGGAACTTCCCCTTTCGATGAATAAGAAAGGTGTTCAATCCTTCCTAGGCAAGGTAAATTTTGTTAGCAAGTTTATTTCTGACTTTGCGGGAATAATTAAGTCGATCACCCTGATGCTTAAAAAGGATCAAGCATTCAAGTGGACAATCGAAGCTCGGGAAGCCTTTGAAAAAGTCAAGGATGCTATTTCCACAGCTTCGGTGCTGGTTAATCCAGATTTATCTAAGGATTTTATAATGTATGCATTTAGTAGCAAGTCCAGTATTGCTACTTAACCCAAAAGGATAATGAAGGAAAGGGAGAACATCCAGTGGCATTCTACTCCCGGAACCTAAAGGAATATGAGACGAATTATAATTTTGTCGAAAGACAAGCCTTTGCAATAGTGAAGGGACTTAAAAAGTTCTGTCATCTAATTTCTTGCAACAAAGTGTTGGTTTATGTCGCGCATTCCAATGTGCGCGAATATATCATGGAGGGAGAAATCACAAAAAAGAGCTAATTGGATCACCAAGATCCTTGAATATGGCATTGAGGTCAAACCCACTAAAACTGTCTGAGGAAGAAGAATGTACGAATACATGGCGTAGAATGAGGAAATACCCGCTGAAGGAGAGCAACCAGAGCTTGTTCTGATAAATGATCCAAAATCGAAGGGTTGATGGCTAACAGATAGAATGAGGTTTATGCAAATAGGAAAGTATCCACCAGGTCTTCCCTCCCAAAAGAGGAGATACTATCAGCTGCAAAATTGCGGATATGCACTAATGCAAGGGGTCCTTTTCAAAAGGAATTTCAAGGTTCTCCTCTTGTGATGCGTTACTACAGAGCAAGCAAAGAGAATCCTTGACACGTTCCACAACAGCGCTGCGGGTGGACACTTCTCCGCTAAGACCACCACCATCAAAATCATGTGCGCAAGTTACTACTAGCCCACACTTTTCAACGACTCCCACTCTTTGGTAAAATTTTGCAAAAAATGTCAGTTCTTTATTAATAGAAGGAAGAATTCTGCAATTCCTCTCAAACCTATAGTGGCAGAAGAACCATTTGGACAATGGGGCCTGGACTTCATCAAGATGATTAATCCCGCTTTTAGTGCTGGGCACAAGTGGATTCTGACCACCACATATTACTTCACAAGATGGACAGAGGTTGTTCCGCTTAAAAACGCAACAGAGATAGAGATAGTGGATTTCCTCGAAGAGCTAGTGACAAGGTTCGGTCCTCCAAAGACTATCATTTCTGATAATTCCAGAGCTTTCCTAGGCGTAAAGGTATGTCACTTTGCATTAACAAATGGCATATTCCTTAAGACATCATCAAATTATTACTCGCAGGGAAATAGCCTAGCAAAGTCAACGAACAAGAACCTAGTTCAACTCCTTAAAAGAATTGGTTCAGAACACCAAAGAGAATGGCATAAAAACCTATGAGTGGTGTTTTGGGCAAACCGCATAACTCCTAAGCAAGTCCTTAAGACTTTGCCTTATGAGTTGGTATACGGGAAAGAGGCACTCTTACCTATATCTATGGAAATTCCAGTGCTCCAACTGTTGAAATCCCTCAAGAGAGAACAAAATGGCTCCATGGAGGTTCAGCTTGCCGAACTGTTAGAAGTACAAAAAAAAATGGAGAATTCCCTAATAGCCATGACAAACCTCCAACAAGTAGTCAAGTGATGGTTTGACAAGAAGGCTTCTAACCAAGGCCTAAAGTGCAGAGACTTAGTACTGAAATATGATAAAAGGGATGCTAAGCCAGGTCAGCATGGTAAATTTGATAGCCTATGGGAGGGCCCCTTTAAAATCATTCAGTGCAAGGAGCATAACGCTTTCGAGTTAGAAAGTATGGAATAGGAAACCTTAGGAATTTCGGTCAATGGGATTCATCTTAAATTGTTCCATTAAATGTCGAGTTCTATTTTTGTGCATATGTGAATAATGCTTTTATTTTATTTCCCTTTGTGTTAGGCGATCTTTTTTTGAAATTGGTTCGTGTTTCTGCAGAAACAACTCATCATTGCAGAAAGTAGAGCAGCGGGATTGCTTTACATATAAACACACCCATGTGCAAGGAAAATGAACACATATGCTAATAAAATGGCCCATACAATAGATATGCAAAATGGAAGAAAGAGCCATAGATTTTTATAAATATATATGTCGATTTATATATATATATTTTTTTTTTACATTGCAAAATGGCTGAGAAAGCCATAATCCAAAAAGTATATGACTATACGAGCTATTCTTTCATATATGCTATATTTATTGCCTTTTTCAAACTTATGTACAAAAAGGAAAAGCAAGTGGTGTATTCAACAACAGAAAACAAATAAATTGGGAGGTATTTTATCTAGGAGCAGGGAAGTGTTTTATCCAAGAGCACAAGAGGCAACAATTGATGCATCTATGGCAGCCTCTACTGCTTCTTCTATGGCAGCGCCTACCGCATCTTCTTCAACAGGTTCTTCAGTAGCAAAAGCAACATCATTTGGCACAACCGCCATTGGTGGGGGGAGCACCAAGATCTTGAAGTCGGTATACCAATCAACGTCATAGAATGGTATTATGTTGTAGCTATGGAACAGAAAGTGCAAGGCCTAGGTAACCCTCTGTCGATGCTCATCGTGTGTCTGAAGGAAAAATCCACTGAGAAATGGTAGCCATACAACTACCGCTTCTTCATCAATGTAGTGATGGAGGTCACTGGCTTTTGGCAGGCCTACCCCATATGGAGCGTGAGCGACAATCTCACCTAGGCCATTCAGGTACTTTTTTGGAAAAAATTTCTTGACCAGCTTTAGAGTTAGGGGCCTGGGGATACCAATGTCTAACATTGATGCTACAAAGTGTGAGCAGATATCAGTATTCACATGGTATTTTTCCTCGTACTCTATACAATCCCTACCCAGAACCCATTTTATGGCTACCAAAACCAAGGAGTGTTTATTCTTGGTCATTCTCTTCAATCGCCTAGTGGAAATCTCCCCCAAAAAAGTTGTATGTGACTTATAAGAGGTTAACCTAACGGGAGTATCCATGATACTGACACAATGCTTCTACCTTCCAACTAACACTGAAACTTTCCTACAACCTAGCCTATGAGAAAACTCGCTTACTAAAGCTTAGGACTGCGCCAATAACCTATTGTTAAAACTGCTCAAATGCTAAGTGTGATTTCCTCACTACTTAGCGGCCTATTTATAGAAAAAATGAGAAGACGCATGCTAATCCGTTTTGAGAAAACGTGATGATAACCAAGTGCCAACTTGAAAGGCATGCCTGCATTTGCTCACATTTCCTGACCAATTACATCTGCAGAAGTATGATTCAATGTGTGCTAGGTTAATAAGAGCTAGTTAATTAGCTTTAAAATGGTGGCACTCATCGGCAATAAGCTGCACGGTTGTAGGCTATTATGTCATCTCACAAGAATTTCCCAGAGCCCAAGGAAAGATCCATATCTTTTCAGGTCATGATCGTTTGCTTTGGCTTAATCATTTTGTCTAGGATATTAATTGCCAGCACATACTAAAGTAAGGTTAGAAGGCAAATTGCCAACTCAAGTTTCAAGGGAATCACATCATATCACACGATTGCCAAATGCAATAATGAATTTTGGCCGCCTCGAAATCATAAGAATTTCATTTTGCACAAGCCGAGGAATTAACAGTACATGCCAAATTAAATGCAAAAAGCACACTTTCCTCTACCACCTTGAGAAAAGATAGCTAAATATTGCATGAAAATTTTTAATGTTCAAAGTCTTTTCAAATACGCCAAGGCTTAAGGTGTAGAGAAATTTTTAGCATATCCAAAGTTGGTTAAAAGTTGCAAAGAGTTCAGAACCTGTAGAAGCTTTCATCTAAAGAAAAATGTCAGAGAGTTCATCACAGCAAATGCAGGAGGAGATTGGCAAGGAATTGTTTACAGCCATACGATCATCAAAAGATTTGTATATCTATGAAGATTTAGCATATGCTACGCTTGGTATACCAAGCAAGCCAAAAAGGGTGAATACAATAGAGCTGGATAGGCCCAGAGATTGCAGAAACAAGAAAAGGGTTGAGGAGAAATGGGATAATATTTATGACCCACGACTCGCAAAAAACCTTAAATCCTTAAGAGAAGCAGCATGTGCAAGGTTGAAGGCACCTAAGGTAGACACACCGATAGCAAAGAAGGTTTGGTATAGTGGTCTTCCACAATACATGGTCCCGCTGGTACATTACTGCTCGGAGTTAGTTGATGCTGCCATTCAACGTTATAACCCTATCACCCACTATATTAAGGGTTGAAACTTAAGAGTTCACATCAGCCCACAAGCCATTTGGCATATGCTATGCATCCTAGACCCAAGTAAAAGAAGAGAGAAAATTGAGTCCTTTTTCCCTAGTAAAGGAGAAAAAATGTGGAAGGCGATGAAAAAGAACTCAGATTTCCTAATAAAGGAGATTGGTAAGAAGGGCATCCCAGGTGCTAAAATGCCAAGTATCTCATTGTCGCGTGGTTCATTTCATGAGGATATACAGGATGCCATGTCAATGCTAACTTTTGTGTGCGGTCGAGACTCTAATGGGATGGTGGAAACCTTTCAATTAGGACCGGCCTTCCAATTCCGCAAACAACACGATACCTTCTGGTATGATTTCGTCGAGTTCCTGGTGGAGGAAATGATACGGAAAATAAAAAATTACTCAATAGAGGGAAATTTTAGATTTCTCTCCTTCCTAGTTCACATGTTCCTACATCAAAACCCTGATTTCTATGGTAGGTACTTTGAATTATCAATTTTTGATGAAAAGAAGAGGAGGAAGCCGATATCAATGTGGACACCCTTCCTTTCCATGTCATATGATTATTATGCATTTTCAGATTATTTTATAACTCTGGTCTTGCAAGATTTACAAGGAGGAGGTGACATAGTCCGCTTCGATGAGGATCAAACCAGATATATGCAAAGTTTCACCCCCGCTTATGACTGGTTCTTGGGAACAGGTTTCACCATCCTCCAGATGCGGGGGTTCATTGGTCAACCCTTCCTTCTCCTAGCCTGCGTCATAGATAGGGTGCTTGTGCTTGAAATATATAGGTAGGTGTGTATCATTGATTTTACCTTCTGCAGCAACTCAAGTGTCAAGAGAAAAGGATTCTTCACTTGTCTGAAGAATTTCAAAATGATGACTCTATTAAAGAAGCAATCGAATCAGTTATTGTAGGATAAAATGGCTCATTTAGGGTTGGTTTTGGTAGATGAAAAATGGGATTACAACCCTTTTAATGACCTGTCAGAACCACACATGAAAGCTACTCATGTTCCTCGACCTTACTAGGAAAAGCGGTGTAACTTGCAAGCAAACAAAGATGAAAATTTTATTGAACTGGCGCATATTCCCACACAACATAGCAGAGGGCCATGACACTAGTTCTACTTTGTTGTGGCGGTGGCCAAAGATAATGTCCACATGGAATGCACCATGTACAACAAGTTGCGGAAGGATGAGGAATGGACTGATGAAAAGATAGAAGCTTTCTAGAAGTATCACTAAGAAATAGGGCAATTGGATGCCCCTTATGAGAGCTTGAAGGAGGACAACGAATTTGAAAAATGGTGGGATGATGACCACCCCAGCCCAGACTCTAGCATCAATAAGAGTGATGACCTAGAAGATGAGTTTGAAGAGCAGGAAGAGGAAGCAGCGACTTCTGCGTCCTCTGCGCCAAAGGAGAAAGGCTCTAGACAACCCACCTATGTAGCCACGAATGTGTGGTTTAATGTATCAAGGGCTTCACATACACTCACTTGGGCCGCTAAAGTAGTCAGGGTCCACAAAAATAGATGGCAATAACTGTCGAAGCTTGGGAAGCCCCACCCACAAAACGACAGTGTACAGAGACCATTATTGGAGGGGGTTCGCAAGAACCTGCTGGAAGACAGGTGCTTGCAGCTAGCCAGGAGCCTGAGGTCAAGGAAGAGTCGCTAGTGATTCTGAAGCTGCCATCGACTAGTCAATAGGTAAGATTCACTCCTTCCCTTGCTTCTCAGTCCTTGGTATCTATTCTTGTCTCAGCGGCAATCCCTGCCATGAGTACTGGCCCTCTATTTCCCACTTTTAATCCAACATATGTGGGAGGTTTCACCCAATTCTCACAGACCACTCCACTCGGCTTTACTCCTCTGTGAACCCTTACACCAGCTACTGCCGCTTAAGCTCTCCTTGCCTAGCTTTCTGAAGGCGTGCCCTCTACATGCACCCCTACTTTCGTTATTGTCGCAGATCCTCCTCCATCACAATGGGTTGACTTTGCAATAACAACTCCTTCACCATTCCATCCCATGAGTCCTTCCACCTATTCACCAATTGAGTCGTGGCAAGTGACTAGCCCTTCTGTTGGTCCTCAAACCAAGCTTTGGAAAGTTCCCCACTTCTCCCTGCAAACTGTCACTCTCTAGAAAAAGTAGATTCTCGGGCCTATCAGAATCACCTATCCATATGCCCTACCTTTTGGTGCTCCTTTTGCAGGCAGACTAGTTTCGTCGCTAGCCGAATTTATGGCACAAATTGACTGTGGAAAGGAAGCACGTGCAAGTAGAATGCAAAAGTGCAAGGCAAAGGATGATAGTGATTCTGTTGAGCCAAAAATATACTCTTTATGATGAGACTCGACAAGAGCTAAAGTTTGCAACCATGTACCTGAGAGTAACTAAGCCTCAAGGGGAGATGCACCTAAAAGACTATGAAATATATGCAGTAGGGTTTGACATGAAGGTGGCTCGACTGCAAGATAAGGTTGAGATTATGGAGGAAACACAATGGGTGGTCACCTCTGACTTCCTTAAAAATGGTCACCAGCTAAAGAATAAAGATGAACAACTTAAAGCAGTAAGGGAAAGGGTTAGCTTTTTGGAGAAAAAATAGAAATACCTAGAGGTAGATGTTGCATGTATGACAGAAAGGGCGTTGGCAGTAGAGAATGAGAAGAACAAACTTCGAGGTGAGCTCGCGAAGATTCAAACTATCGGCCTTGCTATGGTATAAGGGTTGCATACTAAGAATCAGGAGGTAGAGTAGAACTTGTAGCTAAAGAATGAAGAGTTGGAGCGACTTCGCCTTGAGTATAGTCAAGGAATGGCATAGAGGAATGAGGATTTGGAGCACCAAAAAACTCAATATGAGCAAAAAATATAAGAAAAAGAGGTTGAATTTGAGGGCCTAGAAGCTCAATTCATGTCTTCTCCTACACAGCCGGACATTATTCTGTTGGTTAGGCAGTTGTATATTTCTCACTGGGAAAAGATTAAAACTTTCTTCCTGGCATTGCAGTCTACCTTCCGTTTCATTTCCAAGGCATCAAAGTTGAGCCAGGAGACTTATGATACGATTGAGCAGTTCCCACGATTTATCTTGGAAAAAGTTTTAGAAGCAAAAGATCTGCTCATCGAGCTATACTCGGTATCTGATGAAAACCTCTCCAAGGCAGGAATTAAAGATCGGGATGTTGCTACTCAGACAACAAATAATTTTATCGATTGCCACTCAGCCTTCTAGTGCACTAAAGCAGCTGTGGCTATTTTGAACAAGACAATGGATAACATGCGAGAGAGTTTCTCCAAGTTGAACACAATGGGTTTGCCATCCTCATTCCTTGAAAATGGCTCTATTACTATGGATGAGCATATTGTAGAAAGAATAGAAGAGAAGAAAAATGATTCGGATGCTTTCAGAAATCTTAGTCATCCTCCCACCGCAACCAACATTGAGGGAGTTATTCATCCACTTTCACAGCTACTGTTTCATTGTGAAGCAGGGGTCGATTTACCTAATGCATTGCCTCATAAAAAAACTATTGATCTAAGCGGAGCACAGGAGAATTTGCGCAACATGGTAAGGCCATCTAAGGATGAATGGTCACCTCTGCAAGTGGCTCTTTCCAATCTCTAACTCTGTTATCTAATGAAATGGCACTCTGGTCTGTAAACTAGAGAAATTTTGTGTTCTTCATTCCTCAAGTGAAACGCCCCTGGTAGTCGCCAAAAGCTATTAATAAATATTCAACGAGCTCCCTTCGGGTGTATTTTCCTCTATGTATCGGCCCGCGCATCGCAAGAAATCCGCAGTCTTTTATCAAATTTTGCTTCCCCCCCTCCACGTGTCTGCTCTACGCACCCCGAAGGTTTTCCCTTCCTTTCGCATCTCGGGAACCCCCACTATACTTCCACGTGTCATAGCTGCGGGCCATTTTTTATCATTCCTTTTTGCTTCCTCATCGGGCTCCACTCGAGTGTCACTTGCTCTCATTCCCAAAGAAATTTGGTGGGCCCCACAATTGTTGTCTACGATGCACTCTTGCTACGTGTCTACTCTTCGCAAATCTTTCAGCAAGAGGATGAAATAATGACCCTGGGCAGCGAAATGTTGCCACACGTCTCTTTTGCGCCCAGCCGATGATCATTTCCTCCGCTTTTGAATAGAGCTCTACCCACTCAACACGTGTAGCCTTGGCGCAAGTCTTCAGCAGTGAGAGATAAAGGTTTGCATGGGCAGTGAAATGCTGCCACGTGCCTATTCAGCGGATATCATTTTCGGGCAATGAATCAGGCAAACTAAATGTTGCAATTGGCTACCACATGTCATAATCATTTGCACGGGATGGTGACACTTGTTTGTTTTATCCTTGTCGGGACCACCGCCATCATTTGCAGGAGATGCACCTGTGCCTTGAATGACTAGATGCTTGGTTTTGAATCTTTTTTGTTGCAACGGCTTGGGGGATATTCTTACTTTTGCATCATTGCTAGGGGATAGCGAAATATTTTTGGTGGCTACTCTCAAGCGGTGGGAGTTTTTCTGCTATATATACTTTTCTCTGTTGGGAGAAAAGGGTCCAAAATTTTGAAGGAACACTAGTCTTAGGAAAAGACGTCAGGCCTTTATTACTATTTTATTTTATTACAAAAGACTTTCAAACTGTGCAATTGTTCAGCCTTTCTATTCTTTCATGCTATTTGATTAAACTGTAAACTATGTTTTTATTGTCTACACATTTCATTTGAGAACTTCTATATATTTTGAACACAAGTTTGTTGGTCTAGATCATGTGTAATGACTCTTCTTGGCAGTAGGAATGTATGCAATGTTATTTTATGTCAATAAATGGATTATCTGTGCTATGATTTTCAGTTTCTACTCTTCTGGAACACTACAAATACCAATCGGGCCCTTAGATCTATGATTTATCGTGCCTCTAATTAAGTCTTGGCACATCACCTTAGGTTAGACTTTATTTTATTATATCTGTTTCCTTTTCCCTTTCCAAACCCCCATTATAGAAGAAGTTGGCTTATTTAAAAACCCGAAGGTCACTCAGTTTAGCGCAAAAGGTCCCCTATAAAATGAGTTTCCCATAAGACACTGTTACCTTGTCAAATTTTGACATCAATAATACTAAATTATGGATTGAGGTAAAATTGGATGGATGAGTATGACCAAGGCCTTAAGGGTTATGTCAATTTGGGATGCTAAATATAGGTTAAGGTTTTGGAAAGGATTGGTTTCATGGACTAATGTTTGTGAGGTTTATGTTTGACTTGGATGGACTAAAGGGTGGGCTAATGTTGGTGGACTAAGGAAAATATGGATATATGAGTGAGAATAATTCTTAATATGGATGTAGAAGATTAGGAGAAAAAGTACTCTAATGATTGGATTAATGTTTGATGTGGTAGAGGCAATCAAGAAAAAAGTCTTATACATTAGAATGGTGTGATGTGGATGAAGTGATTAGGACAAAATTCCCAAAATTTGGAATCTCATGAGGGTGGTCGACATGAAGTGATGAGGATAAAAGTCCTAACTTTTGATAAAATGTGAGGAAAATGTATAAGGTTATTAGGAAAAAATTCCTAATATTTGGGATGATGTAAGGATGATGGATAAGGTGACTAGGAAAAAAATCCTAAGGTTTGAATGGACCAAGGTATAGAGCTTCTCCTAATGTCTAATTAACTAATGTAGATAGTCATACACGTAGCTTAATGAAACCCGCAAATCCCTAAATTATGCAGTTTAGTTTGGGGCTTCATTAAATTATCAACTAGGGAATCATAAACTTGAGATGATACCGACACTATATGTAGTTGAGGATCCTATACTTTCTAAATCGACTAAGTATAGGTGATTTAAAAAAGTAAACTCATCTAAAAGCTTCCTAACTGAAAATAACTCCCAATTAGAGAACAAGGTAAGTAAATGCTAGTTATTGCAATTGCTATGGGTACTTATCATTCATGGACTATAACTAGTGACTCGTTATATTGAAACATAACCTAATTCAATTAATCACTTAGCATTGAACATAATGTATATTATAGAATTCAATTTACAAATTACAATATAGCATTCATCGTAATGTAAACTATAAACTATGATTTAGAAATTATAATTCACAATCTAATTAATCCTCCAAACTAATGTGGGTTCTATAGTACCTCAAGTGGCCCTTGATTGAGCTGCTACATTTTGCAGTATCTCCTCTTGATTACAAACTTAGAAAATCATGCAATTGAAATATCTTTCTTTATTTTAATACAAACATACACAAAGCTTTAGAAAAAAATATAACAAAACTAATTTTATGCAAAAATCTAGCTACTTGATCTCTCACAAGAGTATCCTCCTATATAAGGTTTGGGAGAGTCCACTTATTCAAGAACTGTAAACAAAATTATGAGAAACTTATGTAACAAATACATATTGACCTCGAATCCAGGATCCCTTATGTGTTATTTTGGGATTTCATTTTGGGGGAAAACCTTTTTTCATGATGTAGCTTTCTTTGGAAATATACGACTTGGCATAGGGCTTTCCAAATAAGCTCTCATGTCCTCTTTATTGTTAGCATTTATCATTTTCTACTTTAAAGTAATTGCTCACAGCATGGTGTTTAGCAATTTCTTTAAAATGGGGGCATACATTGGCATTATTCTTTTTTGACTCATGTTTCATTATGTAGTCTTCTTACTTCATGTGATGCGTCTCTCTTTGTGGTGACATTGGGTGTGATTTCCTTTAATAGTGTGATCTCTCTTAGTGTATTATATTCCTCTTAGTGGCTTGATGCGACACATTGCATCCCCTAAGTTATGAATCTTCTATTCTTCGATCAATCCTCTTTTAGAGACATTAGGCATAATGTTCCCTAAGTTAAGACCTTACATGAACTAAGAAAAACTCCTTTTAACATAACTTTACACTATTTTGCAATATATGTTATATGGCCACCTTGCATAACACACTTTTCTTGCCCGTGGTGCCATCTTGTTCATTCATGGGTGTCAAGCATACGAAGCTTTGCTTACCTCATGGGTCCTACTATTCGTGTTGTGTGGCACCTTATCAAAGTTATTAGAAGGTATAGCTTTGGTATGGTTGCACATATGGGAGCCGAACTTAGGCGTAACTTTCCCATAGCCACTTGTTTTTCTATGTGAGTGCATACTGGTCACGTGTGTATGTGTCTTGCTAGGGGCTCACATAGTGGATGGTCTAAGGTTCCACTCTAGCCCTTGTGATAATGTGTTTTGTTTGCATGGTGGACATCATGCTCCACTTGTAGACGTTCTTGGACAAAAATCTTAGATCTGATTCACATCGTGCGAGACAAACGGTTAAAGCTTAATCCACCCCCCTTTTTTGTTTTTGTTTTTGTTTATTCTTTGTCTTTGGTAGTGTATGCTTGTGACTTGTTGTTGCTCCTTAAATTATTTTCATGTGTGTTCTTTTGTGCCTATGTTGGTTTTTCATAGGATCTTGATCCTAGGGGCTTGTGTAACCCTCTTGATCATTGTCGTCCTATCCTATTAGCATTGGTACATTTGGACCCCTCTTGATGTGAGTTTTTCTACTTTAGTGTGAATTTGAAGAAAGTTCCTCCTCTCACTAAAGTGGGGGCTATATGGAGTGTAGAAAAATGTATCCCTCTACATTTTCACACTTTTTTGGGCCCTCCCTATTAAAATTGGGCTTCTTTATGCCTTATTTGGTCTTATTTTGCTTCCACAAGCCTTAATTAATGCATCTTACCGAGGATAATCCCGACACATATGTAATGACCAATCATAATTCAGTGATTTTGAATTGTATGGCCTAGATTTAGTGATATGGGACTCATACGCCACATTGGGCATATGGGCCCCATCTAAGTTTCGAGGCCTAGTCCTGAATTTAGCATAAAACTAAATATTTCTTGAAAAATGTGTCCCAATCTTAGCCTACTTGGACTCTTATGCCACAACTGGTGTATGATTTCCACTTAGCTTGGACCTAATTTTGAATTCAATTCTTGGCAGGATTTAATTCTCCTAGATCTGATGTTGGCTTGTAGTGTTGTAATTTCAGGAAATTTGGCATAAACAAGTATAAATACAAGGTTATTTCACATATTTTCTCCTAGAAAATTAATGAGAGCATTCCTATAAATTTTTTATGTTTACAAGAGAATTCAAAGGTGATTATCAAGCATTTTGGAGCATTATTCAAGATTCAAGCATCATGTCAAAGTCATCATGCATCATGTTTTTTTTTTAGCTAACATTTGTGATGTAGGTTTTTAAGATTCAAGCAAGCGTTCAAGTCAAGATCCATAACATAAAAACAAGAGTCAAGATCCACATTCATGCTTGCCATTACATACAATTTTGTAGCCTTTTTTTCAAGGGTTTGGTGAGTTGCGACATTACGTATTGTTCATTCATCATTCCTTCTTTCTATTTCTATTCATTTCAAGGTTTGATTACTAAAATGGGGTTTGACCAAGGCAAACCCCTATCCACTAAAAAAACAACATTTTTCCCTCTCTTTGATGTGTGATTTTCAAATTAAGGTTGGAGATCCATTGAAGAGAAAGATTGGAGAAAAGTTGTCAAGTTCTAAAAGTTGTCATCTACATTGCAAGATCATGAAAAGTCACCTACAGGTTACAATTCAGTATTTCAGACTTAGACATTTGATAGGAGAGAATTTATAGGAAATCACTAAAGGACATCATATTTTTAGATCAATCCTAATACTGGGACTAAATTTCCACTTGTGGCATATGAGTCCCAGTATACCTATTTTCAATCATTTTTTGTAGATCCTAGTTTAGCAGTTCCAAATTCTAGATTCGACCCGAAACCCTGAACTAGTACTAAATCACCCCTATTGGCATATGAGTCCCGATGTGCATTAAAAGTTAGCATTTCTAGGATTTCATAACTCAATTCGAGCTTCTTCAGTTTCTAGGTGCACCTCTGTCCTTTCTTAGTTCATTCTTCTAATTTTTAGTTCATATCTTGGGTTGCATTGTTAGGTTTACATATCATTGCATTTCTTTATTTCCAAGCCCTTACTTGGTGGTGAACCCCCTTTTAGTCTTTAATCATACCTTAGGACACCTTATTGCATATCTTTTTCCCTCATTTCCATCCCTAGATTGAGATCTCTAAGGTTTCCTTGAATGAAATTTGAAGGAAATAGGTGGAAAGGTCCTAAAACCCTACCCTTGTGTTCCATCTCCTAAAAGGTGGAGCAACCTACTTTCACCAACATTTCAAATATTTCCTAAGGTTTCACCCTCTCAAGATATTTTCTCATGTCTTAAGTTTGGCTTGTCCCCTAGGCTTTGTTATGTCTTGTTTAATCATGTAACCTAGGCGGTTCCTACTTTAAAAACAACTTATAGCACATGTGTGCTTTTATCCTCACTTAAGTTATGTCCATCATAATCCTTTTGTACATCACAATTTACTCCTACACCATCAAATTTGAATTAGTGATGTGTGATATCTTATTGTTTCTTTTGCATCGTGTGCTTTTCTTGCATTGCATTTATGCTTAAGCTTGCCCAAACCCTTTGCGCAATATGTGATGTGTTATTGGTTTTTCCTTTGCATTGCTTGCACGGTAAGCTCATTACCCACTAGCCTCTAAAATGTGATGTGTGATGGAAATTTTAAAAGAAAAAGAGAATATACTAAGAGATGTTGGGAAAGGTGTCAAGTCATTGCACCCCCTCTTCATATCGTATTCTTGCATCAAAAGGCTCACACCTAAAATGCGATATGTGATGTGCTCCATGGAAAAAAGAAAGAAGAGGGAACATGCTAAAGGATATTCCTCATTAATGTATCACCCTATCAGTGCATCATATACATCCTTTGTATCATGGATTTCACTCTTCTAAAGACAAAGAAAGAAGCGATGGGGTGATCCCACAATACTGGTTTACACTTTCTCGGAGATCCTGATTTTTGCTGAAATCACATATTTTTTAGAAAATATAATGATTTAAGCCTTGAAAATTTTCATTAAAAGGATTCCAATTGAAGAGGGTCTGATCAAACCACCTTAGATCAAACCCCCTTGGATAGAACCCCACTAGTTTTAAACCATACCTATAACGGAGTCTCCTTTACACCCATCAAAATGTTGATAAAAAACCACTTTTGATTTATCTTTTGGGGGATCAAATGAATTCATTTAAAAATTATTTTTTTGTGAGTATGTAGTCCTTATTATAATCTTCCCAAAAAGTATAATCGAAATAAATTTAATTTTATTATTATATTTATTTTTTATTTCTTGTGAATGTAGGTTTTTCACCGAAAATCAAACTCTTTGTTCTGTACATGTGGAAAAATAGCAGATTATCAAAAAAAAAATGAAAAATATCAGTGCACTAGATAATGAAGTCCTTGATCCAACAAAATAAAAATTGAATTTTGATACATACAAAATTTTTTATGTTGTATACGGTCCATCTATGTTTGAATTGTAATTGGTTTGACTTCAAAAATTGATTAAGGAAAAAATATTCAATAAAACACTATGAAACCAAATGAAAGTGCTAGATATTGTAGTTACAAATCTAAATTCGAAAAAAATATAATTTTATCCTTCATGGAAAAAAATTATATTGTATACGGTGAGCATCACTCCTTAAAAATGATGTTTACTGGAAAAAAAAAACTAGTTTTCGAAGGAGATGGAAAAATAAGTGCAATTTGATTCCAAAAATTTTGAAAAAAATATATTTAGAATCTACAAACAAAATTCCACAAATCACTAGTTTGCATCATCTCCTCATGGTTTAGCCACTATAGGTGCCCGAAAGTGAAGATTTAGTTAGAAAAAAATAGTTCAATGTCTAGTTTGACCAAAAATTGTAAACCAGTATTGTGGGATCACTCGATGTGTGATGAAAAATCTTATGCTATTGTTTCATCGCGTAAGTTTAATACATCACAAATATAAAAGGAAAGGGTAGATAGCTAAACACAATGTGCGATGGAAGGATGGAGGATATGCTCTAGAATATTCCTTCCATCACAGGGATTCTTCACATTGCCATTTCATCAAGTTAGTCTTGAGACTAAGGAGTGATGTGCGATGGTCTCTAAAATAAGTTGGCGGCAGATTTCAAGATGGGTATGTGGCAGAGTCTCCAAGCATCACATCTATTGTTCACGTCGTAGTTTTGTATCAAGGTACCAAAAAGCAACAAGGGATGTGTGAAAGACATATGACAACCGTTGATCTTGTTTTAAAACAAATAGATCAATGGTTGAAATTTAAACTGAAACGACTATTTGACAAAATACTCTTGTTCACTCGCGCGAGTTGTCTTTCACCATTAATAGAATATCTGCTCAATCCTGAAGGCAATAAATGGGTGAATTACATGGTTTTTCATCATTTTAGCAAGAATTTGAAGGTGAAAGAGCAAGAGCTATCTCAAGTGAGCGACTTCAAAGAGCAGAGTGACTTGGTTTCCCGAGTAAGTTGAATTTCTACTTTTTTGTGTAAATTTTTCAATAAAGGGTGAATTGAAAGGGAGAAGTAGAATTAGTAGTAAGATTTATGAGTTAGGGTTGTTGCAATTTTTTTTTTAAGTGTCAAGGAGAATCTTATAGGACCTATTTTTGTTTGAGAAAAATATCAGTGAGGTTGGTTGCAAAATTTTAAGTTGAAAATCTGCACAATTCTATTGAGGTGTTAGATAATTCATAACCCTAGTACTTGAATTTGAAACTGTAAACCCTAGTTCTACTAAAATTGCAAGATGAGTTAGGCTAGTGGACCCTCAAAGGTTAAACCCAAGCCTAAAATGGCTACGCCTAAGGTTGAGAAGCCGAAACCTGCAACTTCAGAAACACAATCGAGGTCAAGGGGGGTCAAAAGAGATTATTCAAGGTTTATGGAGGATGATCTTCTTGAGATGTACCTAGGAGCCAAGGTGGTTGGAAAAAGGGCTACAAGTGAGGGTGTCTTAACTGATCAGCTTCAGGATCATGCAATACAAGTTGGTGACATCTCTATGCCTCAAAGTGGATGGAATCTTTTTAAGAATGCATACAAGAGGTAAACATACCCTTGACCATCCCATAATTTCTGGATGTGTGACCTCGACAAGCTAGCAATGCCAAATGTTTTTGTTGAAGTTGATTTGCTCCTATTAATTTAAAAGTGTTATGACCCCAAGGCAAGGGTTATAAAAAGTGACAAAGGATTCCCATTGCTTGATATCACAAGGAGTCATATTGTGACTATTTTTGGATTGAATCCTTCAACGAATGCGGCTATCCACATTAGTGCACTATGTCAAGAATATGAAAGGGACAAGTATGGTTACATAAACCATGTGATGCCAAGACATAAGTGAATAAATTTTGGGAAGAAAGGAGTTAGGTTTACAACAAAGGACTTCAAACCATTCAGTTGTGATGAATTCAAAGATTATTTCAAAATTACCTACTTCTTTCTATGTCAAGTGCTAGGAAGAAAATGTGATTTGAAGATGCACATTTCCATGATGACCATGGCCATGGATATTCAAAACAAGGATGCTAATAGCGCTTTTGATTATGCTCCACATGTTGCTAAGTAAATTCATAAATAGTTAGTGGATTTGAAGGAGCCCAATGCTCTGTTGTATTTCACATGTATTACTGCATTCTTATGCACATATTGCTATGGATTGGTCGTAAGGCTTGGAAAGATTTTATGAAGCTTAGAATGATGGCCACATAAATTGCCTAAGTATGTTTATGATAGGCTTGATTTCATGGAAATTATGTGGCAATTAGATGCAATGGACAAAGAGTATTTTAGAGGTGCCAAGAAGAGGTCATTTATTCTAGGGCAATTCGCCTTTTCACATTTTAGGGTTACTTCCAAGGAAGGATTGGAAATTTTTTCTAGAATGCTAGAAAATCTAAGGATGGAAGTTGAGATGGTCATAAACTGTGACCCTGAGGGCTTCATTGATAGGGAAAGAAAGAATTTAAATAGGTCTAGGTTCTACCACCATTTCTTGTACATAAAGGATGTGATGAGGAAGTTTTCATCATATGCCATGGTTGATGAGAGAAAAAAGCAATGGATTCATATTACCAATGTTGAAGCAAAAAGGGTTTCGGGTTAATCCCCTCTATGTTAGCCCCTATGCACAAATTGAGGACCCTTTTAAAAGGGATATGGAAATGTTGGATGCTCTCAAGCAGGGGACATTTCATGATAAAGTTAAAGAAGTTGAGGAGGTTGTTAGGGTTGCAAAAGAGGATAAGGAAGCCAAAATTAGGAGCTAGCCGACTCAATCATCTACTCAAAGCCTTTCAATTCGGCCTATGGAAATTGAAAAGAGGCCAATTATCAACCCACTTGTTGATTACTTAGTTGATACAGAAGGAGGAGGAAATGATATGGAGGAATAGTTTGCAGAGAATGTTCCCACTAAGTAGGAAGTACAACAAAGATTTCCCTCCCCTTTTGGTAATGATGCATTGGATCCCTTTATCCTTGATGAAAGAGTTATTACTATTATTTTTGATGATAGAATTTTTGATGATGATATAAGAATAAGAGCTTGTAGAGAATTCATGGATGATGAATCCTTTGTGCAAATAGAGTAGATCAAGGAATTTTTTATTCAAGTAAAAGGCGATGAGATCAAGAAGAGAATTGAAGATGTGAAGGAGAAGTTTGATCCCTCAATGCATGAGGAAGTGGAAAAGCAAGAAGAGGAGAATATCATGCAGAAGATCTCTGCAATTACTCGTGTTGAGGGCAGAATATTGGTTAAGGACAATGAGATTCTCTTGTTGCCTGGATGGGATTTAAATTTTTCCATTGCCCTTGATGCAATTAGGCATGATTTGAGGCTTTTATATATGAGGAACAGTATGATAATAAGGTATTTGGATTGGGTTTTAGCCCCAAGTTACACACTCTAGCCCTTTGGTCAATAGGACCAAACACTGGGAAGCCAAAAGTAATAAGGTCAATTGGTGAGATCAAAGGAGATGTTGCAGTAAAGAGAGCTACTAAAATGAAACCCACTCAAGCTACCAAGTTAACTATACATGCAATAATGTTGAGTGTTGATACTGTAGAGATGTCACAGGAAAAATATGGCAGGCTATTGGATAAGCATTACAGGTTGTTAGATGAATATAACAAATTGGGGGAAACTATAGCTCATGAAAGATCAACACAAAAGGCTTTCCCACCACCTACTACTACATCATAAATTTTTGCAAAAGATAGAGAAACTTTATCTCTCAAAATTAAAATTTTAAAGGAAGAATTGCATATGGCTAGAGAAAATGAAAAGAAGGCTAAAGAAGAAACTGGGAAAGTTGTTACTAAAATGATTGATGATATTTTAGGCCATAGAATTTCATGCATACTTCATAAACTAGATAATGCATGGAATGTTTATAAAAACATTCATGAGGCATATAAGAAGCACTCTCAGGTTCAAGAAGCTTTCCTAAATACTTGGAGTAGGTGGAGCACAAGGGCATAAGCATTGAAAGAAATGATAACAACTATGGAAGGTGATCCTGAAGCTCCCACCAATGTGCCACAATTGATAAAAGTAATTGGATTTCTTGGGGAAATTTATAGTTTTCAAAGCAAGTTGGATATGCAACTGAAAAATAAGTTCCTCAGATTTTGAATGAGGCAGGGGATTTGAAAGATTTTAATGAATGGAAAGAGGAGTTTGGGACCATTGTTCCATCACTATCAACATATATTTACAAAGATGGAAAGACATAATAGTCTCAATTGAATAATTATTTGGATGATTTATTCAAGATGGAGATTGACTTGGATGTCTTTGTAAAGTAAACTAGAACTATTATGGATGCTAGGTACAATGCACATAATTCTAAAGTGTAGAAATTATTTGAGGTTCAATGGCCAAATAAGGAGGAGTTCAATACATGGCTTGAAAAGTTTACAGATTAAGCCTTTGATGAAGAAATGTTTAAATATTGTCTCCTCTAGGTTTAAAAGTTGTTGATGTCAATTGTTGATGTGGAAGTTCTACTTTGGATTTTTCTCTTTATGCTTTATGTCCTACAATTTTGGAGGCTCATGGAAAAGGAGTTGAAAGAATATTAGGTTCATTACCCGACCATCTCCTTCAGTAAAAGGCCTTTTGGAAGGCGGGAATATCTTCACCAACAAATGGAAAGGATTTTTGTCTTATATGGAATATTCCTCCCATGGTTTGCAAATATAATTGTGACAAGTGTCAATTGGCTCGAAGCTTGTTTTCTCCCTTGTTTTTATAAAAGGGAATTCAAGGTCATTGGCAAGGGGTTGATTGATCTCCAATAGAATTTGGAATGCAAGCACAGAGAATTAAGTTCAAGTCTTATTTTAGGTTATCGAGTCTATAATTTCTAAAAGCTCTAATGTTATATAACAATACTAGCATAATTTGAATAGAATGACAAAGTTCTGAAGTCACTTCTCTCCACTATATTATTTCCATGAGTTTTCAATGAAAATGATCAAAGATATTTCATCTGGTCTCCATTGTATTTCCATTGGTGTATGTTCTTCATTAAGGCTCTAATTCAAAGAATTGGTTAAATCAACTTAATAGAAGCATATATTTGTGCAATTGATGCTTGGATTTGATAAGTAGTTTTGGATTTAGAATATTAAGTGTTAATACTGTAATGCAATATTACAGTAGCTCTTTAATGTTAGGATTTTAAAATATTGTCATCCATCATGGTTTTTAGTAAGTTTGAATCCATGCCCTGAGATAAGGCACTGGCCTTGAATTTGTGTCTAAAATTATAAGTTATAGGATCATTCACAATCAAAGAACAATTATCAAGTTTCCATTTTAGTTGAGGTTTTATTTCTAGAAGTTTCATGTACTTTTCTATTGTATTGCTTTGGGAATGTTAAATGTTGTGAAAGATTAGCCAAATCTTTTAAAAGCACAATATAAGAGAATATATCTGCCAATTCACAATGTATGAGGTAAATTGGCATAGAGAATCTTATTACATTGTGTGGGATCACCCTCCCAGGTTTTGCAGAGCCCAAATTTTAGGAGGAAAGTTATTACAACTTTCACTCATTCATTGGCCAATCCCTCCAAATATCTAACCATTGGAAAATGGAAATTCTATACGTTATTTGTGAGATTAGCTTGGTATTTAAAAAACACCATCATCTTCCAAAAAAACAAGATGAGGACCAAGTAAATTTAACTTAACAAAAAAATAAATAGTGGAAGCAAGAGCGTAGAAGTTTGATAAGGACTATGCACTAATTTAAGAGGGTTTTTATAAGTTGGGAATGTTCCTAATAAGGCAGTATTTATTATAAATTGTATCCCCTATTAGAATAAACTTCTTCCTCCACGATTTATTAGAAATATGGAGTGACACATGGATATTTGTGTTCACATCCTCAAACCATCATATGCATCTTATTCTAGAAATATACATGTATTGTAGCCGATTGAATCCTCTGGCTATCTTGAACTATCATCTTTCTATTATGGGTTGAGAATCCTTTTGTTGCAAGTTGATAGGTTCTTCATTATAGGGGTTAGTTTTATCCCTTAAGGCATTTTTCATTATTAGCAACTATAATTAATTATAAAATTATACTGAATCTAATAGATATTCGAAGTTCACACACTCATTCATTAATGTAATATATCATCTTCAAATGCTTTGACATAAATTAAAGTATATGAAAAAGGTTTGGAAATGTATTTTGAAGTTTAGAAAAATTGAGATAAAAACATGAAACTAAAACAAGGAAACTGGACATTCCTAGGGCTCATCATCCCCCCAAACTTAAACTTTTGCTTGTCCTCAAGTAGCTTAGGGTCTTTGGTTATATTATAATGCAACCTCTCTATATTTCACCATGTTAGTGATCCCTTCACCCTACTTTAGGTAGAACCCTTTTTGCTTTGTTATTTTATCCCATTTGGCTTTCTCTGTTGCATCTATCTCTTATCTTCTTCCTATCCAATATGGGATTGGGAACAAGAGAAAAGGAGGATGAAATGTCAAGGGTAATTAGGTAATATCATTTTCAAGGTAGGCTGAAATATATTTGTGGGCTCTTTTTATTGTTGCTAAGTAGTTGAAGGTAGAATGGGGTTCCTTCTTTTTTAGTTTTTGATGTTAATTCCCTCCATTAGTCTTGAGAAAATTTAAGTGATTCTCTCCCTGTTCCTACTGCAAGTTATTAAAATATCTTATATTCCATTCCTTTTATTCCAAAATATTTTTCTTTCCCCACCTTTTCTCTACCAGATTTATCCATTCTTTTACCATCCCTTTAAGATCCTCTGCTCCTGCTCTGATAAGGGGAAATGACTTCTCCCTTTCATTGTAGTCTCTATGCAGTTGTCCCCTCTGATGTTCATTCCTAATAAATGAGGCCATTGCCCTAATTTGAACATCTCTCATGAACATAAGTGGGTTTCAAGAAAAGTCATAATGAATGGCCAAATTATGCAAGTAAACCTCACATAATTGGTCTTGCATGTTTGGGGTGGATTGTCAATATGCTTCAAAAAATGATGTAGGTGAGGAAAATGAAAATGGGAGATCACTAATTAGTTGAATAAACTGAAAACTAAAAAAACTCTCCTATAAATATAGGGTGTAAACCCTAACAGGTGGTTTTCATTTTTGGATTTGGACTATTTTGTCAACCATCTCTTCCATTTTTACTTTTAATCTCCTCATTTTTACATCCTTTATTTCAGTTTTCCTAGTGTGGGTTGATATCGGTTTTGATTTTTCCTTCTCCCAGTCCTTTTGCAATTGGGAAAATTCTCTTACTTTGTTCCACAACACTACCAAGGGTAATGACAATAGGGGTTATAGGAATTCTTAGGGGTGCACTTTGGTTTACAAGATATGGAGTTATCTCGTTGATCTAAAAAAGGGTGTTATAGGATTCTCTTCTTAGGGGTGCACTTTGGTTTACAAGATATGGAGTTATCTTGTTGATCTAAAAAATGGCCAATTGTGCCAATTTCTCCAATCCTAAACCTTACTTCTCAAACATGAATCATTTTCTCTAATTTTTGAATTTTTTTATCCAACCCATTCTCCCTTTGATAGTATCCTCTTAGTTGTTCTTCTAATTATTTTATTTTTTGCAAGGTTTCTTGCAGTTCCTTACTCTCATTTTTCCCTTTTAAAAACAATTATTCTTCTTTTTCCAAGAATATCTCCTCATCAACCTCAATACATGTGAAACAAACCCTTCCTTAGCAATTGGAATATTTTAGGTTTGTACTTTTTTCTTGTTGTAAACAAGTCTTCAGAATCAGAGTTTGAGCTACTACTCAAATACATGGATTACAATATTTTGAATTGATCGTGACTACTAGGCATTTTCTCCTCTTGGGAATTTGTTTTAAATTCAACTAATTTTTTTTCCTTTTGAGTCTTAGCCTTCCCCTTTGTAGGTCCCTTCTTCTTGAGGCAGTGTGACCACCTTCTTGGTTGTACTGACATCTATCTCTTTTTAGGTGTAGAGGTAGATGCCACAATATTTCTTTTTTGTTGCTTAGGCTTGGAAGGGATTCTAGTAGAGGTAGGGGTTTCTAATTCCTCTTGTGTTATAGGATGATCCTCTGAAGCTGTAGGTTTTTCCTAAAACCTTGGATCTTCTTACTCACCAATGTTGCGGCTAGGTGAAGCAATGGGTGATGCAAAGGGTACATATTCCTCTTTTGCAACTGTAGAAGGCACATTCATTTCATGTTCCTTGTTTATTTCCTCTACATTTGGCCTCATGAGAATATCATTAGTATCGTTGTAGGATAAAATTTCTTCCCAAGATACATAGGGGAACTAAGTTATGAGACTCCTTTTGATCAATAGGGTTACTAAACAAAAATGTCACAATGCAAATTGATTCCTTTTTCTCTTATACTCAATAAACATTATCTTTAATAGATTATATAAAAATTTGGAAACATTCACCAGCCTTTGGTGGCGTAGGTGACTAAGAAGTTTGAAATGAATAGTATATAAGAGGGATTTCCTACCATCGCAAGTTAAATACTTGACTATGTAAGAAGACACAAAAGCCCATAACCAATGTAAGGAAAGTCTTTTTGTACCTTGTGTTGAGGAGTCTAAATTCTCTCTTGGTAGTGTGAAATTATTCCTTGCTACAATTGCATCAACTTGGGGTAAGAATTCTTCTCCTATTCTAGGCAACCCTGAAACCAAGCTTCTACCACTACTTTTGAGGCACCTACTATTAACCCTCTAATTATAGCCTCATAATTTTGTGATGTGCTTGCAAATTATTGTGTCATAACTTTATTGTGTTCAATTAAATGGAGAAAATAGTCTAGCCACCTATCTTGTTGAAAAATTGGAAGACATTGTTGATCTTCTAATAAAAAATTGTGTGTGAATGGTTCTCTTCTAATAATGTCACCTCCCATTTCTATAATTTTAAGTTTTATAACCTTTGTTAAGTGAATACTTACAACTTGTTTTATTTTGAATGCTACAATTTTTGAATGTCACCTCGTATGTGCTCCTTTGTGTTCTACAACTTATTATTGCTTACATGAAGGAAACTGAGACTTGCATATGATTCTCTTGATTGTCAAAAAATGAAAATTGGAGATGGCAAGCTGATTTTTCTTCCCACCATCTGAATTTTGTTATTTGTCCTTAAATAGTAGGTTACGAAAAGGATGAAGAAGATAGATTTCAAAGAATTGAAGATATTTGATGTAATAAATTTAAATGTGTGCATGATCTTGAAGTCTAAATAAAATCAGTAGGATTTAATGTTAATCATAGTTAATAACAAGAAAGTACTTGTGAACATGTAGTGATTGAAAGGTGATGTGCATCTAAGTTGAGTTGAGCGTCATCATGCAGCTACAAGGAAAATAATTTGAAGTATTGCAAGAAGACATGCTTTGAAAGAGCTTAGTGAGATAATGGTACGTGCTCGAGAATTTTGAATGTTGGAAAGGAAAGTTGTTGTAAGTATGAAATTACTAATGATGAGACATCATGTTGTATGATATGCATGGTGGAGTGGAGTTGTTACATGTCAGGATGAAAAAGGTGATATATAACAACAACTATTAGTGGTTGGGAGTATAATGGTAGTGAATAGAAGATAAGTGCTACGGGTAGTAGAAGAATAGGTCCCATTTTATTGAAAATAATTGGGGTTGTTACGACAAGTCTCATGAAATATGTTGTGCACATCCAAAAATATTTGTTGGTGATGGTACATAGTGCATTTGTGTGCATATGATAGATTTATTTGTATGCATCAGTAGGTGAGCTGGTTGGCTCATCTACAAATGTATTACTTGATGTTTTAGCCTTGTTTGTGTGTTCTGCATGCAATTTTGGATTGGTACATCATATGAATTATTATTGTAGATCATGTAAAAATTTCTCATTTTGCAACAATTTTTTGTAAAGCTTGAGTTTGTGTCCATTGAACAATAATGAGAATCCAACTAAATCTATGCTAGTTAATTGAAAAAATCCATTATGAAAAACATGTTTAATTTCATAGGGTCCAAGCCACCATATTTGTAGTTTTTCTTTTATTATTTATATTGTGAATCATAAAGCAATACCCAATCACCTTCATTAAATTCCTTAGTTTTAATAAACTGGTCATTGCTTCTACACAATTTTTGTATAATGGATTACTTCCATCCTTAATTCATCCAAAGTGTTGACATTATATAATCTTTCCTCCTAAGCTTTAGATATGTTCAAGCCAAGCTCTATTGTTGTTAAGAGTGTTTTATGATCAAAATCAATTAGAAGGACAACCTTTTTCCCATACTCCAATTCATATGGTGTGAACCCTATTGTGGTCATCCGGGTTGTCCTATATGCCCAAATAGCTTCAAGTAGTCTTGTTTCCCAATCCTTCCAATGCAATTGAACTATCTTTGGTATAATAGCTTCTATTTATCTATTTATGACTTCTACTTGCCCATTAGCCTATGGACAGTAGGGGGTTGATTTCTGATGCTTGATTTCATTCTCTTTGACTAACTTGTTAATCAAATAAAAAGTAAATTAAGGTCCTTGGACTGTGACTATCTCTTGAGGCACACCACACCTTGTGAAAATTTATTCATAAAGGAATTTGGAAACATTGCCATCTCTAGAAAATTGTAGTGCTCTAACCTCCACCCATTTTGTCAGATAGCAAGTACAAACTAGAATGTATCCTTTATTATTAGATGTGGGAGCTATTGGCCCAATGAAATCCAATCCACATTTGTCAAATGGTGCAATGACCAATTATGGATAGAGGCATTTCATCACTCCTAGTAGGACTACCCATCCTTTGACATATGTCACACCTCCTTGTATATTTGACTACATCTTTGTGAAGTGTAGGCTAGTAATACCCATTGGTTAAGATCTTTAAAGTTGTCCCCTTGGTTGCAAAGTGACCTCCATAAGGCTCATCATGATAAGCCTTAAGGATATCATATACTTCATCCTCCCTAATACATCTTATCATTATGTTATTCAACCCTATATAAAAGAGATAACCCACCACCTAGGAACAAAGAAAGTTTTGTTCTACCAAATAACACCTTTCTCTAGATGAGAGATATGGGGGTGTTCTTCTTGAAACCAAGTAATTAATTATGTCTACATACCAAGGTGTTTGCACAAAGAGAGAAAACAAATGTTTATCTGGAAAGAAATCATCCACTACTTCTTCTATTGATTTGATTTTCAACCTTGAAAGGAAATCAACTACTACATTTTTTCCCTTGGTTTATCCAAATGGTTATATCAAATTCCTTCATTAACAATAATCATCTAACAATCCTTCCACTAGCCACTTGTTTTTTATCAAGTATCTTATTGATGTGTGGTCTGTATGAAAAAAAAACATAATATACAGTGATATAATGTCTAAACTTGTTAATGGTGTAAACCACTACTAACATTTCTTTCTCAGTAAATGTATAGTTGAGCTCAACAAGCTAAATATTTTTATTGATATAGTAAATTGCATACTCCAAATTCCCTTCCTTTTATCCTATAATAACACCTATAGAAAAATCAAAAGCATTTGTGTGTATATGGAAATGAATTGTCCACTTAGGACCTCTCAAAATAGGGATCATTGTAAGATTTGTTTTGAGGGCTTCAAAAATGTCTTGGCAGCCAGGGGTCCAATCAAATTCAATGTATTTAAATAGAGGATCAAACAATGGGGTTGCTATTTTATTGAAATCCTTGATAAACCTCATGTATTACATTGCATGGCTAAGGAAACTCTTGACATCTTTTTGCTTTTGGGGAATAGCATAATGGAAATCACCTCTATTTTATTAGGATCCACCTATATACCCCTACTAGACACAAAGTGTCCCAAGACCATGCCTTCAATTATCATTATGAAGCTTTTTTCATGACTTAAAGATAGATTGTGATCTTGACACCTTTCAAGGAATTTCATCATATTATTTAATGCTTCCTCATAAGAGGTACCATAAGTGGTGAAATTATCCATATGAATTTTCATGGAATCATGTGAAAAAATTGAGTATGCTCAATACTGCTCTTTGAAATGTTGTAGGTGCATTACACAATCCAAATGGTAAAATTAAATAAGCATGTTTACCCCATGGGCAGGTAAAGGTGATTTTTTCTTGGTCTTCAAGAGTTATATTTATCTAGTTGTAAATATTGAACCCATCTAGGAATGAGAAGTATTTCTTATCTACTGATGAATCCAACACTTGACCAATAAAAGGGAGAGTAAAGTGATCCTTTCTTGTTGTTGTGTTTAGCTCCATATAATCTACACATGCCCTCCATTTACCTCATTTTTTTGGTACAATCACTAATGGGGAAACCCATTGACTATCTAATATAGGATAAATGAACCCTACATCTAATTTTTGTGACTCTATCTTTACTATGTCTTGCACAATTGGGTCCATTATCCTTTGTTGTTGCCTAATTGGATTATAACCTTCACTAATATAGATTTTGTGCATGTATAGGATAGGATATATGCCTTCATGTCATGATAGTCTCAGTAAAATATTGTTGTGTGGTCTTGAAACATTGTAAGTAATACAGATTACTAGGAAAATATCAATTGGTTATTGACATTGAATGTTCTGCCTAGTGTGATTTCCATGGGTAAGGCAGAAATCATGACAAAAGCAATATCCAATCCTGACATTTTGAGATTACATCTATGGGGAAGTAGTGTATGGAGAAGATCAGAAGTAAACTCAAAGGAATTTGTAGGCATTCTAGACAATAGTGTTGTTGTGGGTCCCTACCATAAGAGTTTTGCATAATTTGGGCAAGGAAATCATCTTCATCCTAAATTTTAATCATTGGGGTACATTCTATGGTCATGAGTGTTTTTAAAAAGTATTGATCATCTTCTTCGAAGGCAGGCCATATAATTTTTTCAAGTCCAAATGTGGTTGTGCAAGAGGGTAAAGGACCAATTTTTTAGTCACATTCCCATTCAAAATTATCATGTTTCTATACCTACATCCAATGAATGCATTTACAGTGGCTAGCCATGGTCTCCCTAAGATTAAGGGGTATCCTACAAGGTTAGATTTGGGATACAAAACCATAGAATATGTTGGATATTCCCATGAATCTAGTGTGATAACCAAATATTCAATAAATACCCTTTGGGTTGACAATTGACCTATCTACTACTTGTAGAACAATAGGTGTGGGTTGGAGATCCATCAATTGAAGTTGTTGCATGATTTCTCTTGCCATTACATTTATGTATACCCCTAGGTCAATTAGAGTGTTTTTTTATAAGTGTGCCAATAATTTGTACATCTATAATTGGACTCTCAAGGTTTGCATATTTTGGAACTATATTACCTAACATAATGTCAACCAATTTTCTTAAAACATGAACAATCTGTGGGTATTTTCTTTTTCTTCTTAGCTTTTTAAGCCACAATTCTTTCACAATTTTTGTATATATAGGTACTTATTTAATGGCTTGAATCAAGGGTATCTTTATGCAAACATTCTTAAGTTGGCCCAATAGACTAGATACAAGTTCAAAATTGAATTTTTGTGTTGTTAGTCTCTCTAAAAATGGCGGTTCTGAACTTGTGATGTCTTGACATGTCTTACCTTTTTCAAGTTGCTTTATTATATTATCAGTGGTATCTACTATTGGTTCTTCATTTATGAATTATATGGTATGAGGAGATAATGGTCTAGCAAGAATCCTTCCTAAACATAGGTGAACATCACTTACCTCAACCCCATAGGTTGGGTATTGGATAGGTTCATTAGTGTAAGCCCATTGAACATGATTATTATTAGGGTATGGTGTAGGTTGATCTAGTGACTAAGGTGATCTAGGCTATATCAGGGTTGTTATGGCTACGTTTGGAATTATAGTGGGTTGTTATGGATGCAAGTAACTAATATTTTGGTTTTCCCATTGTTGGTTCCCACACCATTGTGGTGGCCATTGGATTTGTGGGGGTTTCCATTGAGAATTGTAGTTTGAGGCTTGGTATGGTTGTGGTGGCCGTATCCTCTATTGTGGATACTAATTAGTTAATTGGGCTATTGTCCATGATGGATTTTGCATGTTATTCCATGGTTGGTTATTCCAATTAGAGAAGTTTGAATTACCCCCAGGAAAGGAAATATTGTAAGAAAAGGGACCTTGAGACATACCTTTTCTTTGTTGTTATGACTTACACTGAGTAATGTAAAATACTTGTCCTTCCTTTTCCTCCAGGGTACACAATTCAGGTTAACCTTGCTTCTCTTCAAAAAATTTGGCAACCTTCTTGCAATGGCAGTTTACCCTATGTTGGTGGCAATGTGAACAATATTCAGTGTGAGCAACCTCTTCTTCCTCTTATTTCTTTTTGATGTGCAGGGTATCTAATTGGGTATCTAGGTGGCTGATTATGTCCTTCATGTTGGACAAAAGGTTGTTAAGTTCCACCCTAGAGACACCAGTTGATGTTTTGGTGGAAGAGAAGGTTCTATCAACCCTGGTTTTCTTCATATATTACCTTGAATAATTCCTACATACCTAGTAGATTTTATCAAAAGGTAATTAAGAAATATCCCCTGCTCCTATTAGGTTAAAGGCATCCATGCGGTCTTCATTTAATCATTGCATGAATACTAGCTTTAGTGACTTTGGAGAGAGCCTCTTCTGGTGTGACTTCTTTAGATAGGATTGAAACCTTTCTACATAATCCTCAAGTGGTTCATCTTCCTTTTGTGACATTGTAAAGATGCCATCTCTTTTCCTATCTATTCCTTGACAATAATCTTAATACTTCTAGAAGAACTTTTCTTTCATTATCTCCCAATTGGGTACTGCATTTCTTCATAACCTCATAAACCATCATCAAGCAACACCTTCCAATGTGATTAGAAAGAGTTTTAATCTATGAGCATCCATGGTGTAATCATAACATTTGCACAAGACATCAAATTCAAACAAGAATGTGTTTAGGTATTTGATAACCAATCCATAAAAATTTGGCAAGGCCAAAGGGGTATATTCTTGAGAGTAATGACACATTATTGATTTATGATTGGAAACTCGAATGTAGCATGTTCTTCTAGATTTTCTACTACTTCCTCTACCATGGTGTTAAGATGCCTTATGGGAGTTACCCTTAAATTTGGAGTAGGTACTGGTGTAAGGGGTGGTTCTATATCATTGATTCCCTCAACTAGTTCTTTGATTGCACCAATATCTTCAAATTCTTTGTGGGTTGAGGAGAGAAATCTTCCCAAAGCATCCCTTTACCTCTACATACAATAGTATCTTAAGCTTTAGATGACTTCTCCTACACACTGTTAGTAGATATTTTTTGGTTGATTTGTAAGTTTTTATTGGTCCTAATGTTGTAAATAAAAACTTCCTAATTTATGTAAGAAATGAAAGTAATTTAAAACTTGATTAAGAATTTTGAACTTAGCACCATCCTCGAAAATGATGCCAAAGATGTAGAGCTTCCCCAAATGTCTAATTAGCTGATGTAGATAATCATACATGCAATTTAATGAACCTACAAATCCCCATTTAATTGAGAAGTTAATCATTCAAAAGGGAGCTTCATTAAATTTTCAACCAAAGAATCATAAACTTGAGATGATGGTGGCATTGTATATGCAGTTGAGAATCCTAGACTTCCTTAATTGATCGAGTATATGTGATGGCAAAAGAGTAAAATTATTTAAAAGCTTCCTAACTAAAAATAACTCATAATTAGAGAACATGGTAAGCAAATGCTAGTTACTATAACTGCTAAGGTTACTTATCATTCATGGATTGTAACTAGTGACTTTCTATGCTACAATGTAACCTAATTCAACTAATTACTTAATATAATTGAACAAAATGTAAATTAGAGAATTAAATTTAGAAATTACAATATAGCATTCATTGTAATGCAAACTAGAAACTATGATTCAAAAACTACAATTCACAATATAATTAATTCTGTAAACTAATGTCGGTTCTCCAGTACCTCAAGTGGCCCTTGCTTAAGGTATTCCACAATATCTCCTTTCTATTACTAACTCAAGAAATCATGCAACTAAAATATCCTTCTTTATTGTAATAGGAACATACATAGAGCTTTAGAACATAATATAACAATATTGATATTCAATCTAATTCTATGCAAAAATATAGCTACTTGATCTCTCACAAGAGTATCCTACTATATAGGGTCAATGAGAGTCTGTTCATTCAAGAACTATAAAAAAACTTATGAGAAACTATCAATGTTGCATAAACGGTTGTCATTGCACCAAAAGATCAAGTTGTTAGTTCCTGATACAACCACCAGAGTTAATGAATCCGCGGGAGGCGGTTAAGCCATGTCACGAACCCGAGTGTTATGTTGCATAGCACAAGGAGACCAAGGGCACTCACCTTGCAACAATCCCCACTAGCGCAAGCGAGGGGTTCAAACTTGTGACCTAGGCTCTAATACTAATTGTTGCACAGGCAGTTGTTGTTGCACCAAAAGATTGACCTATTAATGCCTGATACAACTGCCAGAGTTAATGAATCCACATGAGGCAGTTAAGTTATGTCACAAAATTGAGTGTTGCACTACACAACACAAGGAGACCAAGGGCGCACACCTTGCAACATTCAACTCTTCCAAGAAAATAGGAAGAGGACGAGGACTTTAACTTACACAAAAAATAATAATTAGTGGAAGTAAGAGTGTATAAGTCTAGTAAGGACTCTACACTATTTAATAGGATTGTTATAACTTGGGAACATGCCTAATAGGTTAGTATTTATTATAACTATTGTCCCCTATTAGAACATAATTCTTCTTCCTCCACAGTTTATTAAAAAGATGGAGTGACACATCGATATTCATGTTCACATCCTCAAACCATCACCTACATCTTATTCTGGAAATATGTACGTACTATAGTTGATTGAATCGTTTGGCAATGTTGAATTGTCATCCTTTTTCTACGGTTTGAGAATCTTTTTGCTACGAGTTGATAGGTTATTCACTATAGGGGTTAGTTTTATCCCTTGAGGTATTTTTCATTAGTAGTAACTATAATTAATCATAAAATTCTACTAAATCTCATAGACATTCAAAGTTCATTCACTCATTCATTAATGTAATATATTATCTTCAAATGTTTTGAAATACTTTAAAGTATATGAAATAGGTTTGGAAATGTCTTTAGAAGTTTAGTAGAAATGAGATAAAAACATGAAACTAAAGCAAGGAAACTGGACATTCTTAGGGTTCGTCACAAGGGATGGACTAATGGGGGTTTGATGATGGATTGAAAGGTTGGTCTTAGATTTGAATTTGGGTTGGATTAAAATGGGATTTCAAAATAATATTGGATGAGTATAAGATTGAGGTTTTAAATGTTGGGGGTAGTGGAAGAAAGGGGTGATAGATCAAGTTAGGATGCAAATGCATTGAGATGTATATACATTCAAACATGAATGTGTGGGGATAGAGAAAGTGCTAGACTAGAGAAATGAAACTATGAAATATGCAAGTGTTGAAATAATGAATGGGTTGAAATAATGGAGGTGTTAAGACATAGTGTGAACACATTGATCTGATTTTGATCGTGGATTCTTGGTAATAGTTACAAAGAAAACAATAAAAATAATAGATGAATTTGGAATTCAAGGATTTAGGTTGATAACCATATTGGTTTTAAATGAGAAGACACTTCAAACACTTTCCACAATCCTATATTATTCAAGTAGGAGTGTCACCTTTTATGGGCCCATATTTATACTATCTACCAAGGTAGTGTGTATATATATGGAGTTAAGATCATGGACCACTTATGCACCCCTTATCTTGGAGGTTTAAAGCCTTACCCAAATTGAGCTCTATCTTTTCCACTCAAAAGCATGTTGTGAATAAATTATTGGGTGTAATTGGTATGCATTGTAGCAGAAATACAATGATTGAAAGGTCATATCTAGGATATAAAAGTTCTCTAAGGTATCCTCATTACATCACAAGGATACATGAGGCTTATATTCATGAAAAAGAGCCCCTCTACAAGAATGTGATAATTGAATGTCACTTCACCTTGTGTCCTAACAAAAATAAGGGCCTCAAGGTTGTGACAAATATGATGATGACTTTATTGAGGTAAAAATTTTGTTCTCCCTCTTTATATACCCATTGCATTCATGTTGTTGAGATCATCCCTCAAGGTGATGGAATCCCCAAGCAATCCTCTTAAGGGTAAAGGAATTCTAGGTGCTTTTGATCACCCAAGATCATACAAAATGTAAGGGGAGAGCATACACACAAACTGGTACCCTTAGGTTCCAAACTAAAAAAAGGAAATATGTGAAAGTTTTGATCCTCAAGGTCAAACTAAGCACAAAGGGAGAGCATACGTTCCACAAATTTTTAAAACATAACAAACAAGTTCATTAACAAACTACTCTAATTTAGGTGTGACTAGACTAGTGATAGAAATAAAGTCTTTGACAAGCGTAACCTGCACCAAATATGTTATTAGTTTTGGATATTGGTCTTTGATAGGTGTATAAAGCTACACCACTTAGTTAAAGCAACATATTAGAACAAAAGGTTAGCATAGAAAAAAATGAAGAACAAAATAGAAAAGATGGAAGTGAGCCTACATAGAGTGTAGGTGCTAAATCATGAATGCAAGCAAAAAAACAAAAGTGCTAAAACATAGAAATAGAAAGAAGAAAATGAAAAATATATTGAATCTATGGAAGCACTAAAATGTGGAATAGTGAGTACGTGTAAGGTATGAATCGAGAACTTGCATGGAACAATGGATAAATGTTAGTAATTTTTCTTGAAAAATAATAGAGGCCTACAAAAAAAATATTAAAAATGGTGGGAATGACAAAAAAGTACATTAGCAATCAAATAGAGAATAGAAATTTAAAAATATAAAAACATAGAATGATAAAAAATAGAAAAGAAATTCCCTAGGTGTGAAATTGTTGAACAACAAGGTGGAAGCACTAATTCGTGTAACTGTTGATTCATAGAGCATAAGCATTGAATTGAGTTGAGAGAAAAATGCTTACAAGGGTACATTTTATTCTACAAATAGAGGATTAGAAAATGATGTAATAAAAGAAAGATCCCACATAACAAATGACAAAAAGTTAGAAAACCAACAAACAAACGTGACAAATGAGAAAAAAAAAAATAAAGGCACAAAAAAATGCATAAGTGTTGTGGGATGTGGAAACTCTGTTTTGGAAGTGTAAGCACTAAAAAACAAGATGAAGGTGCTAACACACAATCTACATGTAAAAACTTCATAAAAAAACTCAAATAAAAATTAATAATAGGGATGTGGGTCTCACTAGGCATGTCAAAATAAAGATAAGAAAAAAGTAATGCATGAAATACAAAGATTAAAATGCAATAGATGGACCTTTATACCTTGTTCTTCTTTGCTCCTCTGGTTAATCCAAAGTGAAGTGCACCCAATGCTCCACTTGATGTGCTAAACAAGATGTATGGTGATTGTTGTTGTAGAATGTAGATTGCTCAATGTACCAACATAAGAATAGCATGATGATAGGGTAAATTGATATCAAAATGGAAATATAAGATTAGCATGAAAATGGATGATTAGAAATGGAAGGGAATATCTTTGATTTATAAATTTTTGATGAAAAAAATCAAGGGCCAAGATGCAAAGTTGAAGGGCTAGGATTTGAGGAGAATGGATGAATTGATTAGTGTTGTAGTAATTAGAGAAGTGTCACAAGAGGGAAGAGAGCGAATAATATGGATAATACATGTGTCCCATGAGGTGGAAGAGAAGATATGCTCCCACGTGTATGGACTAGGTGACATGTGTAAAAGATATGCTCACACATGTGTGAAAAAATGAGTGGGGGTGAAGTGGAGAGCTAAGAAGCTTCCAAACTAGCATGCTCACACATATGCAAGCATGGCATGCAATGATTCATGCTCATACATGTGGGAGCATGAAGTGTGGTTGGTGTGGAAGTCAAAGATGATTCCATGAGGGCATTCTCGCATATTGTGAGCAAAAGAGTGGTTGAGGTGACATGTCCACACATGTGAGAATGTGAGGAGGATAGGGACACATGGCACATGATGTCACATTTAGATTATAATCCATGTGAGGGTATTTGATGGCTATGCTTACAAGTACATGGATTAAAATATAAGAAAAATAGTGGGATTACTTAGCCTTAATTAATTTATTAATCACATATTAATTAATTAATTAATTTAGAGGAATTAGGGACTAAGGTTAATTAAATAGATTTCATTAATTAGATTAATTAATTAATTAAATTGGAGCAATGAGAGACTAAGGTTATTTAATTAAAAAAACTACTTAATTAACCTCAGGGAGGATGTTAGAAATCTTTAATAGATTAAATAACCAAAAGAACTTTTTAAGAGAAAATCAAAGTTACATAAACTGGAAAAACATAAATAATGCAAACTAGAACTTCGAGAGACTATGCAATGTCAGGATGACATAATTGCATTAAGAGCTTCCAATATGAAAAATACAAGCTAGGTAGTGAGTTTATATAGAACTAAGGAGAGGATGGAGGTGACAAATCAACCAATAAAAATTGATCACCAATAACCACCAACATTAAATAAAGTAATGAAAAAGTAAATACTCCACCCTCAAAGGGTGGAGACAACTCATCACTTTATCTCCTAGTTATTAATGATCAACTCACTTTATTATCCTAAGCAAACTTAATAAATGTGTAGGAGAAACCTATAACTAGGGGAAAATAAATTATCCCACTAGAAAAATAAAAGCCTACACTAACAAACATAATTTATTTGCAAGAAGGGTAGTTAATTAAGCAATAAATTATTTAATTGATTACAAGTATATGATGAAATGGCAGATTACAAGAATTTATTTATTTAATTAGTAGAAAAATGATGAATTAGAAGTTAGTGTTGTTTACAAATTTAGTATATTTATTTTATAATATTGTTGCAAATGTTTCTTGAAGCCAAAATACTAGAATACATTTCACATTACAAATATCATGGCTTCTCACACTTCACAATCAAGGTAATTTTATCCATATATTCTTACGTGCGTTTGATTTTTATGGATGTACTTTAATTTTAATATTCATGTATTCTTGACTTTTACTTTTATAAATTGAATTTTTTTTTATAGGGATATAGATATTATATTTGTCTTATAAATGTGTGAGTTTTGAGTGGGATGTTTACTATTACAAATATTTTATTTAAAGTGTAGGAAAAATGATTCTCAAAATAGATGACACAATATCAAGAAAGAAGAAGGTTGCAACTTATTAATGCATGGTAAAGAAGAACTTATTCTAGGAACTAAATGAAATATTTTTCTTGAGATACTAGAGATGCTATAGTTCTATCAATATGATAGTGAGTTGCAAAAATAAAAATTAAATGAGAGAATATATATATATATATATATATAGACTACAAATAATCTATGTAGTCTTATTAAACAAGTATGTTGTAATAACAAAGCTCGTATGTCTATAGAGATACTCACAATGAATTGGATTGTAGATAATTTTAAATGTGTTTGATGGAGTACAATGAAGCTCAATGTGCACATGGTCATGCTATGCATATACAAAAATTTATATGAAACTATATTATATAATATTTAAAGTTCTAAATGGTTAATTCTTAATTAATTGGTTCCTAGAACAATTAATTAGGTTAGAAAGGAAATTGTATTTATTTATTAATTTATTTTTTCATCTCAAGATGTGTGGGAGCACACAACATGTGGTAAAAATAGAGGACATGTGTCACCATATGATCTTAAGACTAATTTCTAAGGCCCACAATGACTTTCAACTTTAATATAGACAAATATTTAACCTTACATTGTGACACCTCTTTTGGTTTGCCTTCATGTTAAATCATGCCACAACCCATCATGATACAATACATTATTTCTAATTTTTATTAAATTTGTTAGTACATTTCATCAATCTACATGAAGGTTCGAATAAGAACTTGAAATAAATTAAATAATCAACTTTAGAGAAAGTATTTAAAGTATATTGAAAAAATAATTGCTTCTAGTTAGTTCAAAAGTAAGATAAATAATAAACACAACAATTATGGATAACTATAGTTCACACCTTGGTACCTGCACTAATAACACACCAAAACATTGTCCAAGGGTACACATAAATATTTTGGTTTCTTTAATTTACAAGGAATTAAGTGCATGCAAAAGATCTAAACCTAAGGGAGGTTTTGCAAATATGTCCTCGACAAACCCTTGGTATGAGGAAGAGAGCAAGCTAAAGAAAACAAAAAGAACTATGAGGGAGTTCAAGATGGACAAAGAAAATAAGAAAGATTATGAAAACTAATAAAATCTAAAAGGAAAGATACAAACATAATAGGGAGGAATTCATTGCTCTTGGAAAACACAACCCCAAAGCTTTTGGATGGAACAATAACATAAAGGTAGTTAGGGAATTATATCATGGATTCCCAATGGTTAGATTGTGCAAATTTTCTTTATGAGTGAGTTTAAGATAAAAAAATCCCCCAATAATCAACTTGACCATGAAGCTCTTCTTTGAGGAAGATATGAATCAATACATAAAAATATTGTGGAGCACAGTTGAGCACATAATCAACAATTAGATAAAAAAGAAGAAAAAAAGCAAAGGGGTAGACAAGTTTTAAACCAAAACACTCATCTATTGATCATTACATCATCCTTAGATAATTGACCAAAATAATATGGGACACCCAAGGAGAATAGGCCTTTTATTGCTTTGTGGATTTTAAAAAAGATTTTGACATGATGTCTAATGATGATATTTGATATAGGATGGATGAACTTGTTGAGGTTCTAGTAGAATTCCAAGTGGCAGTCTACATGCTCCATGAGTAGGTAAGGGACAAAACTAAAATAAGTGATGTAATATCAAAATGCTTTGGGAGCAACATTAGTGTCAAGTAAGGTTTCCTCCTCTCTCCCACTTTGTTTGGGTTATACATTGATAAATTAGAAGAGTGTATAAATAAGATTGGTGGTGGGGGATTCAACTTGCTAGTTACATAATAAAACTACTCTTATATGCTGATGATCTTACCCCAATTATAAAAACTAACATAGTTCGAGAGAACACTTGAGGGCTTTAGAGGTCTTCTATGAAGAGGTTAGAATGTAGGTGAACATCATCAAAACTAAAGTCATGATCTTTTCAATACAAAGAAAACTTAAATAAATTAACTTTCTTTTCAAATATAACCCATTGAAAATAGTGGAAGAATCTAAGTACTTTGGGCTCAATTTTTAGAATATGCTTAGTTGGAAGACATGGTAAGAAAAAAAAAATGTCAAGGGGGATGAAAAAACTTTGTACTCTTTACAAAATAGATGTAAGAATGCATACCTATGAGATTGGAAGGCTAAGAGAATCCTATTTGGTTTGCTTGTCACTCTTGTGGTCCTTTATGGGTGTGAAGTTCAAGACAAGAGTATGTTAGATCAATAATGGAGGCATGTAGAAATAATCCAATAACACTTAACTACAAGAAACCTCAAAATCAAGACTTCAATTCCATATGAGATTCTATTAACTAAAACATGTACTTTCTCATTGGAAGCATTTATGATGCCCAAGTTGTTAAGCTACTTCAAAATACTCAAGATGTATAGAACCATTGCTGGCCTAAACTGGTTATAAAAGAATAATTGAGTAGAAGGAAGAACATATGGATGAAATAGAACATCAAATGGATGAATAAATGAAACATTAATATGCAAGAGTGCCTAAACACTAATGAGGAAATTTAAAAAAAAACATGTAAGCAAAAAGATTAGTATGTGAACAAAGCAAATTGGTTAGAATAAAACTTACTATATCAAAGAGTTGGGACCATAAGGAAAAACATTATATAGGAAAAAGAATTAAATGGAAAGCAAAAATTTTGACGGCTCATTTAAGAACTAGCTCACATCATCTTATATGTAAGACCGACAACTAGACAATACCTAAGCAATAATAGAAAATGAAAATTTAATTATTTTGCAACAATAAAATGATAAAAGATGAAATGCTTGATTTATAATGACACCTATATTAAATACAAAGACATCCTTTAAATAGATAATCTAAACATCATGTTTAAAGAGATGAGATCAAAATAACAAAATTCATAATAGAAACAAAACAACAATCTTTATTAAATACAAAAACATCCTTTAAATAGAAAATCTAAACATCATGTTTAAAGAGATGAGATCAAAACAACAAAATTCATAATAGAAACAAAACAACAATCTTTTGATTAAAGATTCATATAATTGCTGGGTGATGATAGGCTGTTGTGGTGTTCCGTTCTGTTGTTGATCCGTGGGTCCCATAAACTGTTTGACCTCTTAAATGTTATTAGAAGGCTTCATTCATTAATTCATAATTGGATTTGGCACTTGACACTAAGAACTTTAAAATTACTTAAAAGGTTTCTCTTATTTTCTTGTAGAATGATTGGTCCGATGGCTATTATTAAAATCTATTTCATTTATTACAGATAGTGATTAGACATGGCAAATTGAAAAAGGCCACCTAACAAAAACAGTTTCACATGGGTGTCGCCCCAGGGGAACAGCACCTTCCTTTCTACAGAATAAAGTTCACATGATTTCTTCGTCTCGAAGTACATTTCAAGTTGAAGTAAGGCCATCAAGGCAAATGACCGACAAAGCCGGGCGTGCGCTGGCCCGACCCAATTATTACTAGGCTAATACTAACAAATTTAGTAATTGCTCTCGATGGCCGCGGCACGTATTTCGTTTCAGCTGGTTATGCTGTGCGTTAATTTTGAGGATTAAAAAAATGGCGCGTAGCACGCAGAAGATGAGGAAGGGTTTTGGGACAGACACCGTGCGGGCCTTTCACAAGTTAGCGAGGAATAGAATAAACATTGTTTGATATTGATGAAAGGTGGAGTACTTTTTAAAGCTCAAGCTTGCACCGCCATGAAAGATTATCTTGGCCCCACCTCGCAGTTAAATCTAGTAATAATTGCAGGTTCTCGGCATTGCGGACTTTGCTTTCTCCATTATTACGGCACTCGTTCCATTCGCAGCTTGAATAGTTGTTTTCAGTAATATATATATTTTGGTTTTACACTGTCGAGGCTTTTGCCGTAAAGGTTATGGGTGCAACTGGGGGATTTTGAATTTCACGTCAATCGACCGTGTGGAAAGTTATCATCTGCGTCAACTGACGCAGCTGCCATCTTCGTAACCATGGTTAGGCTCTTTTTTCTCCTGCAGTACCCAGTCATTTGTTTAGAAGATTATAATTTGTGTGAAAATGAAACAAGAAGAGAAATTAGGGTTTGTATTAGGTTCTGGTATATCTCAGAAATAATCCTTTTCATAGTTGATATCAACCTCAGTAATAACCATGTGCGTAGCTGGCATGAATTCAGTAATAATCATGTTCATAGCTGATATGAATCATATATTTTTTTTGTCTCTTTGCAGTATATTTTAAAATCTAGTTAAGACAAAACTTATTACAGAACTAGTCTGCATAGTTTTGTGAATTTCCTCTTGACTCTTGAGTGATTACCTTTTTATATGTATCTTTCTGTAAATTTATAAATAAGAATCTTGCTAGCTTTTTGACATTCTTCCGAGAAATCAAAACTTTGATAAATTAATATATCTGACGAGTTTCTGGATTCAGCTGCGCAGTGCTATTCATTTTCTACGTTTGGGTCTGGTCAGTGGGCTCATCATCTGCTCGAAATGCTGGAAAAGAATAGTGTTATGCAGCTGAATCCAGAAACTTATCAAATATCTTTGCACTCCGAACACAACCTATGCAAACCATTATAACTTTGGAAAGATATTAAATGTTCTGAATTACTTTTAACGATCATTTTGTGAATAAGTTAGGTATTATTTATTTGGAGATAGCTCATTGTCTTACTGATGGCCAAAAGTATACGAAATGAACCTGTTTCAGACTTCCCAAGGGAAGGTTGTTCTTTGTACTTGAACATGGGCCTTGCTTATATAATTTATTCAC
Organism: Sequoia sempervirens; assembly: GCA_007258455.2. Taxonomy (NCBI): domain Eukaryota; kingdom Viridiplantae; phylum Streptophyta; class Pinopsida; order Cupressales; family Cupressaceae; genus Sequoia; species Sequoia sempervirens. The sequence goes on from VDFB02321910.1 coordinate 74,383, forward strand.
AAGCTAATTGTCCTTCAACTGTGGGCTTTAAGATTAGATACACGCTAATGAGATCTTGAAACACCTAACTAGCTACACCTAACTAACTACACCTAACTAGCTAAGTTAAAACTGGAGCCCGTAATATGGGGTTTGGTTTAATGTTCTCTATACTTTTTTTGTGAGCTGTCATAGACAACTGTAAGGAGGAAAAAACATGATATCAATCTCATTGATTTTTTTTTTATGCATTAGGATATGCACAATGCTTATTGTTGTTTGTCTAAGCGCTTAGAGCACAGAAGTTTGTGATGTCTTGGATTTGTAACTTGTGAAATGAATTGTTGCGTTTGAATGATCTTACATATTTCTTCAAAATCTAATTCCTCTTGAAGTTTCTAACTTTAGGCAATAAGTTTCAATGTTGTTTTTGATGCAAAATGACTTTAAAAATCCAACAAATTTTAAGAGCATTAGTGGTGAATAAGCCTAAAGAAGGTCCTTAGGCAAGAGTATCAACTATCTTGGAGGGGTGTTACTGTAACTTGTGGATGCCACTGATGTTTTTTTTGAGAAATTTGCAATAAAAATGGTCACATGCAATATGAGATTTCTAACTCTCTGTTGCAGTTTTTGAAGGCTCTGAATCGAAAACTTCAAATAATGAATTTTCCAGGAAGAATCCACTACATGGAGATTGCTATTACTAATAAAAAGCTCCCTAGAAATTTGAACAGGTGCTGCAATTATGAGTCTCCACCTTTCCAGTGGCTGTTCAAAGTCTGGCTAAAAGAAAATTGCCACTCCAAGTTTTAAGATCAAGATTTGTTTATTCTTTGTTGCATGTTTCAAAGTGTCATGGGATCACCAGCACATGGAAAATGGGAGTGTTTACCCCCTCTGGTGCTGGAGGTGGATTGGTAAGGCTGCTTATGAGTTTGAAACCCAGGGGTAGAAAATTTGACGTATTTATAAGGTAAAACGGAAAGAAGTATGTCAAATTGGTGTTTAGCTTGGTTGTGGCAAAAGAACCTTTATAAGTTAGTTGCTCTTCATGCTTAAAGAACCCTAAAATATAAATTTGAGGTTCATTTATAAAGAAACCCTAAAGCATAACTAAAATCTCTCTAGTATAAGTTTTGTGTAGCTCAAATCTTGAAACAACCTAGGATTAACTAAGGGAGACTTTGAAAAGGTTATAATCAAAATTTAATTAAAATTATATTTTTAAGATGCAACTTTTTTATGTTTCATGAATTTTTTACCCATTAAACTTTTTATTCAGGCTTATAATTTGGGTTCTCTCCAATCCCAAAGTTAATTTTTACTACATAATCATCAATTTTTTGGATTTAGATTTTACCCTTAACTATATAGTGTGCAAGTGGCACTTTTATCATCTTCAGAGCTGCAGACGTATCCATTTTTTCATTTTTGGGATAGACAAGTACATCTCAAGTCTTTATCTGTGAACTACCAGTCTCTTAATAATAATAGAACACTATATTTTTAGTTCTGTTGTATCGCGCATTTGTTAACATTCACACTTGGGTGCAACAGTTGGTATGATAGCTTTTTTAGCTGTGAGCCCATAAAGGACACCATTATAATTGGTGCTCATAAATCTCATTTGGTATGTTGGGTTTAGTGTTATTGTAAAGACCCTTGCAATTTCTGATCTTAAATTTCAGTTTTGAGAGGTTTGTAATTTTGTCAAACAGTTGTCTTGCAATCCACTTTCAGCATGTAGAAGTTGTTTCTTTTTCATATGATGATAAAGTATGCATAGAAAAGACTCTAACAAGTATGCTAATGACTGAAAAATGCAAAGAGATATGCAATGCAAGTATTTTTCTGATTTTTCAAGACTTTAGGGTGACTGAAAATGAAAATAGTTATACCAAATGAGCAGTTACAGCAAAGAGACATTTTGACAAACAATACTCATGCAAACTCCAAACTCCATTGTGTATAGTATTGCAGCTTTGAAACTCAGTACCAATTACAATTTATGTCTATACTGCTGATCGCCTTTTATGAGAGATGATTTACAATGCAATAATGGCAATACTAACTCAATCTATATGACAGCGATACAAGTGCAGACCTGAGAATCTTAGAATGTAATGCAAGCTTTAATGAATGGACAGCGATACAATGACTGCTGTTACGACAATGAGACAGAGATTTCTAAATGCAAATTTACAATTGTGAAAGCGCTGCCTAGACAGTGATACAATGATTTATTAATGCAGTCCTAAATGCAAGTGCATATAATGTGAATGAAAAGGAACCTGATGGACACCTATTCAATGACCAAGCTGCCATGATTTTTCTTCACAAGATGTCTCTGCCAGCAAGAATCCGCCTTTCCTCAAGGTGCTGAGAAACCACAGTGAAAGCCTCCAAAATCGACTTCTTCTTGATGCCAAGAAGCCGTGCCTATAATGCTTGAAGAGCCACGATTTTACCAGAAAATATAATCGGCCTCCAAGGATGAATTTGATGTGCCAAGATGACTGAAAATGATCTCTCAAAAAGCAATTGCTTCTTCCACCAAAATTGAACACCTTATGCTTCTCCAAAATTTGGTCAAAGACCATTAAATTTTGCAATAATCGAACCTGTCGGAAACTTGATGTGATTCCCTCCACAAACCTCCAGCTAGGGTTGATCTTTCACAACCGAAACCAGTATCCTACAGTATTTGAACCCTTAGACAAACAAGCATTCAAGCTCTTCACCAAACTCGTATGAAAGTATAATCCTAGAGTATTTGAACCCTTAGACAAACAAGCATTCCAGCTCTTCACCAAACTAGTATGAAAGTATAATCCAAGACATGCTCAAATGCCAAGCCCACAACTCCTTATAAAGATTTCTCAATCACCTCCAAGAAGCTTCTAGAAAAATATTATTATTTTATTCCCAAAGTGACTTTGCAATTTATTATTTTATTTTAGTCACTTTTATTAAATTAATTAAATATAAAGCTATCTTTATGATTTTGAATTATTGAGATAACTTTATAAATAATTAATTTAATCATTATTCCCTTATTTCTCCTTTAGCCTTCGGGAATTATAAAGGCTAAATGATCCTCAAGGTGGCTACTGAGAAGGGGACATTACAGTTATTTTGACAATACACATAATGATGGTATCTTTTAAGTTGAAGTGTTCATGCTGTGCTCGGTGCATAGATTAAAAAGATATATAGAGGCTGTTAATACTTTCCAATTGTCAAATATCAAGACAACTTGAGGGTTAATATAAAGTAATTTTGAATAAATTTCGGTAATGGTGGGAGCAAACATTAGAAGGAGTAATTAGATAATTTGAAGGTTAAAGATAGTAAGAACAATTTGATATATAATGGGACATGATGAGGAGGGAGAACAGTAACTATATTATAGGTATTGAAAATGTTAACAATATCAAAGGAAAAACTGGAGATGAGCAATAAGAGAAGAGATGAAGAATAAGACGTTGAAAAATGCAGACAATTAAAATAGAACATCCCTAAGATATGAACAATATCAGTAATGCAAGGGAAAATTTAAAAATGATTATCACAAATATGTAGAAAGATGGGACTAAGAATAATTTGTGTGATAGTGAAATATCATTGTGGAAGATATTGATAAAACAAGTAAAGCTCCAGAGCAAGAATTTGATGGTGCTTTAACCTACATGTTTTACTGATGTCTCTTGGAATGAAAGCACATAGCGAAAAAAATACACTGACGATAAAGAGATTAAGTAATTTTTGAAGCTCATCATTTCCTCCTTGTTGAGAGGAAGATTTCCTTCTACTTGACATGATATGATGAAACTTTCCTATAAAGTGATGGCAAATAAACACTTAGTCTTTGTTGGCAGAGAACCTTTGCTTGTATAGCTATAGCCTACAGGTGGTTGACATTGATAACATCATGGATATAGGAGTTGATAGTGAGCTCCCACAACCCAGGATCACTACAAAACCAAAGATAGCCGTTCACAAGAGAATATGGCAAGAGAATAGCTTCCACACTTATGTATAATGATCAATAATAGATCAATGATAATACATACCCTATGACACAAATGTATAAGAGGCCTTGCTTATATAGGCAAGGTGATAGATAGGATTAGACAAGTTTATGAAAAGTGTCTTAATACTATGACATGAGACAACAAACATTAAATGACCCAAGACACAAGAAATAAATGATATAAGATAGATAAAATCTCATGCCAACTAAGACTTCTAGAAAGATTCCTAGGACCTAAGTAAACTTAATAGTTGAACATATGTGAATAGGACCTACTAGTTGATGTAGTTAGGTAAAATACCTTGTTCATACCAACAATGGATGCTAATGAGTTGGAAGATCTAAAATGAAGAGCATTCGGTTCAATTGTTTGGAGAATAAGCCCCATATGTGAAAGGTTTCAACTTGTCATGTCAATTGAGTGAATGGGGTTGACATTATTTGGTGCATACACCCCTCATGGATGGCTTTTGGAGACATCCTTTGATGGACGTCCTGCGTATTTATCTAATGATGAGTTCATATAATCACATGTCAATTCTAAGATTTGTATCGAATAATTACATTATTCAAATGATGTTACAAGGTTTTGGTAACATTGAGGAGAATCCTTTATCTTTGTCATAAAGCCTCACTCTTCATGGTATGGTTGGGTTCATAGGAAGACATTGTAGCAAATCATCTAGGAAACCCCTCCAATGTAATGAAAATCTCACCTTCATTATGATATGTTTTCTTTCACCAATTGATGTGAATAATCAATGCAAGCACATTTGTTTTCCTAGACGATATAATTTAGTGTATGATTGAGTTCATATGTTTGCCTAGACGATATTTTTTGGGATATGATTGAGCTTATTTTTGTGAAAGTGTTTACACATGCACTTTCCTTGTCCACCACAACATCTTAGCAATACATGTCGGGAAATATTTTTTGTGAGTTCTTGAAGCGGGAAATACTAGTTAGAGAGGAGATGGAGTGCATATAGATCATTGAATGTATGCTTAGTTCAAGTATTTGATTAAACCTAGAATAGTTTTTCCCATAACTTGGGAATGATTTTTGTTGAATATTTATATGGAGGATTTCTTACCCTTTACTCAGGTCTAACAAAAGGGCATGCGATGCAAGATTGGTATCAAATGGATGGTCTAGAGAGGTAGAGGTTGAGCTCGAGATCATGAGATATTGTTGATCAAATGATTTTAGTGGTGGACGTGACTAGTGTTGTGGAGAATAGGGGGAATGGAAGGTCAAACGAGATCTATAGGCAATTGTAATGTGTCGTGACATATGATGTGAATTGAAGACATTGCAAAAAATTCAATTTGGGTACGCAAAATTTTGGGTTTAGGATAGAGTTTTTGTGAATGATCAATCAAGAATGCTTGGGTCCAAGTGACTCCTCTTTCAAGGCTCATTACATAGAAGTTTGAGTGCAAAGAAATTAACTTAAAAGGATAAATTTTGGGAATTGAACTAAATAAGAATTTGAGATGAAGGCACAAAAGCAAGTTGGATTAGGAAAGAAAAAGTGAGAAATTGAACTCAATTCAGGAAGGCAATAATGATGCACACAAGGCAAAAGACATAATCCTTGGACAACTTGACAATAGAACAAAGGAACATGTAATTAGAGAATGAAATTTGGTAATCTCATTTTGTGAAGATGAGGTTTGAAGGAGTTTGATTAAATGTGCTTGATAAATGGTGTGTTGTGTACGAATTAGAAAGGAGACTCAAATAAGTTGATTCATTCTATACAAATGGATTGCAAAGAAGGGTATATGATGAAATGACATTTTTTTGGTAGAGGGAGATGGTTGTAGAAATGGCCTAAAGAAATGTGGTAGATGACTTGGTGGGCCATAAAATTGGAAATAGGTTGACAACTCGAAATATGGCATGTTAAACCTATTGGTTTTTGTGGGTGTTTGGAAGATCTCATATAGTTTTTATTGAACAACCTAGTAGAGGATTGTTCAAACCACCATAAATGAGATGTCTTGAAAGAAGCTTTATCCATGAATTGTCGTAAATGCATATGGCACAGACTGTTTTGTACACAAACTATGAGAAATAATATAAAAAAAAAACAAATGTAGATGATTTACTAAAATGTGTCAATACCAAAATCGGACTTAAATCGCATAATTACAATGTCTAGACAACAATATCAAACAATCTTATAATACCTCTAAGCAAGTTAGCTGCATGCAATATCATTGCCCTTGTTCATAGTATGCAACAAATAATTAAACATAATATAACAATTGAGCATCTTGTTCATTTTCTTTACTTGCTTCTTTCTCACCACCTTTAATGTCTTTCAAGATTTTGGTGTTAGTCTATTGAAAGGGATGGCACTAACATCTATACCTTTTCATTTAATAAACTCATATTGGTGCAATTTGCATGTAGATCATCATCATTCCTAGCCTCAAGACCAATGTTCATGTGAAAGAGGGAAGGAAAATCATCTTTTAGAGGGAGATTATGTATGGGAAGCAAGGCCACAAGTTTGATTCCTACTTGAAGATGACCCCACGACTACGACAAGGTTACCAAAAAAGAACCCATGGCAACAAAACATGGGCTTATGGTGTGAAATTCATAAGTCCGATTGCTTGCCCCAAACACTTTTTAACTTAATGTCGTTGTAAGTTAAAAGATTAGGGAAAAACTCCTAGAGAATATGGGAGTGAGCTTGGTACCTTCATATGGTTCCGCTTGACCCTAGTCTCAAGGTGCTCTTATGACAACATATAGTGGTGGGCATTGGGACATGCGGTGCGATAAGTTTTATTCCTTCCTCCAAGTTTCTCCATGGTTACTACAAGGTTCCAAAGTGATCTTGTGGGATTAAAACTTGGGTTTACAATGCAAAATTCATTCTTCCTCACCTCTTGCGCCAAACAATTTGGCGCACTTCAACCATATTCTTTTTTCCAAAATAAACATAAGTATTAAAAGATTTAAAAAAAATTGTGGGCATCATTAATGATAGGTTGTTCCAATGTATCCTATGATCTCAATTGTGAACATTTTATCCCAAATTGTTAGATGTGCAACAGCCATGACAAGTACAAAATTCTTGAGCAATAGAGAAGATTACTAAAGGCAACATTTCTAACTGTTCTAAATCACCTTTAACCCTTGACACTAGAAGAACGACCATTTATTTTCTGTTTTTGGAAAGAGTAGCAACCCATACAAAATCACTATTTGAGCATATAGAACATATGTATTGCTATTGTCAATCACTAAATGCAGTTTGGTATCCTTTTTACCAAAATATGAGTTGGATGAGCTGGATACTTGAAGAGCATGCAATATCATTGTCAATCTTTTCAAAATCATGTATGGCGATTTAGTGATTTATTGTCAATGATTAGGAAAAATAAAAAAAAGAAAGACAAAAATGACAATGTTAATGAAAAGTGCTTTTTTTAATAAGCAAAAAAATGCATAGTATAAAAATTTGAATAGACAAATATAAAAAACCATGATTAATTGGATATTGTAGTAACATAGAACCTTATCATAGTTATATGCTTCATACATTTGAATAAAGCTCATGTGAACAAAAGACTAGTATTGTTGGGAATTTGGGATAGTGTGATATTTAATTGCAATCCCAATGTAATTATTTTATGTCTCCAACAATCTTGGAATAGGTACTTAGACACCCATGTCGTTGAGAGATTATTTTATTATTCTCTTTGTTGACTTGTAATATTAGTTGTAATGGCATTCATGAAGGAGGTGGAGTTGGCAACGGTGGTTACAATGTTATTTTGGCATATTCCTCAACTTGGGCATGAGAATTGAGTAGTGGGGTATTTTGCATATTGTTGGTGGGTCCCATATGAGTTGGGTGGTGAATTTGGATGCCTACCTTGGGATATGGGCCATTACGAAGGAGTTACAAGTCAAAGATGCCATCTACTATTAGCAAGGTGGTTATTTTTGCTATTCATGGCTCATTGGGAGTTACTTTTATTATTTTCAAAAGAGCTTCTTCATTTTGGATGTGAGAGTTTTTACATTTTACCATGGTTTTATGTTGTGTTGTTTTAGGATGTGATGTCCCCAACTCAAGCCATGTGGCTTAACGATGCATGGGCTGTCCTTTCCTTGGATTACCCTAGAGGAAGAGGATGTAGAGCATTATTGGGTAAGTGTGGAGTCTTTGACTTGTATCTGTTACAAGTATGTGCAGTTGGTGTTGTCATTGATGTCAACAAGCTTATGTGTTGTCATTGGTGTCAACAGTATGAGAAGGAATTTGTTGCAAGGATGTGTAGTTGGTATTGTCTCTGATGATGCTTTGATTAGTTGCATTATGTTGTCATTAGTAAGCTACTAGTGTCAACCTCTAGTGTTGCTTTGATAAGCTTTTGTCTATGGATATATGGTTGAGTTGCAATGTTGCAGTTGGCTAGGTGGTGATGAGGAAGTACTGAAGATGTGTCTTTGGTGCTTGGTTTCCAAGTGCTTTTGAGAAAATTTGAACAAAAGGAGGAAACAATGTATTGCAGTGGTGTTTTGCCTTGCAGAGTAGCGTTTTGGTTTTGCTCCGCATTTCTTTTGGGTCGAAGATCTACTTGTGTGGTTTGGATATGTTGATCAGAGATGTTCAGATGTGTTGCATCCAAAATTTGGTGTGCTAGATCGTTGTGTAGAGGAAGTTATGTTCACCAGTGTGTGAATTGTGCATTGCAGAGGTGTCTGGGAGAAATGGTTTTGCTCCGCATTTCTCTGCGTGATGGTTTCAGGTCTTGTGGATCTGGAAGTGTGCTAATAATGTTCATATATTTCTTCAATTGAAGTTATTTGAGGTTTGGTGCTCTAGAAGTCGGTTTCTTGAGTTGCAGTGTATGGCAGAGTTGTTTGAGTGTGCTGGGTGTGTACATTCTTCAAGTGAAAGTTGTTGCAAGGGAATTTGTTGGATTCCAGGGTGTTTGTGGAATATTCTAGATCATGTTCAAGCATGGTGTGTGGTCCGCGAATCGTCTTTGGATTTGAGGAAGTGTGTACTTAAATGTTAATGGTGTTAACACAGGTTCGACCGACCTTGGGTGTTTACACTAATTGCGAAGTTGCTTTGGTATTTATGGAATCGTGGCATGGTGTGTATGGATGGATTTAGGTCCTAGCTAAGGTTTGTTGTGGTCCGCCTTCATTCCTTTCCACTGCGGGAATGTTTTGGTGCTGACCTAATTTGAATTTGCACGGTTGAGGTGCATAACCAACCTTGGAGAATGTTTTCAAGGTTGAAAATAGTATAAATAAGTGTTGAGCTATTGAGGGATGATAAGATGTGTATGATGTGAGTGATGCAAATCGCAGAGTTGTAGGGTGCGAATTTGTGAAGTGCAGTGCGAGCTTTCATGTGTTAGATTACTGAATGCAGTGAGCATAAGGTGTCTACAGTTTTTCAGTAAGATTGTGAAGGTGTTGGTGATGTTGTGGTGGATTTTTTTGTTGCATTGAGATGGATTTCTCATTGTAACATTCTTCTCTATCTTCTTTTCTATTTTGGCAGTGAGCCTTTAATAGTGAGTTGTTTGTAATCGGTGTTGATATTGCTTTATATTGTGAGCTAATTCTCACTGTGGTTTTTCCCTTCTTGGGTTTTCCACGCAAATCTTGTTAGCATATTACATTGTATGGCGGTTGTATGCAGTTCACAGTTCAACCGTTTCTAATTGCTTTGATGTTAACTGTTTCTCAACCCCGTTTCTCATCAACTATTTCTACCTCCTTTAAATGTATCTCATGATCATCAATGAAAGATCAAATCAATTATATTCCCTTTCATATGGTCTCAGAGCCTCTATGCCTATGATAGTTTTTTGATGCGTTGAAGTTTATATAATGGTGTGTGAAGAATCTTGATTGCGCGTAGGAAAAACTTATTGAGAAAGGCATTAATCTGTTATAAAGTCGTGATGATTTGGCCATTGTTGCTATTGGGGAAGTCGGCCTTCTCATAGATGACTAATGAAGGGATATCAAAGTCTGTCTAGGATCATTAGTGTGGTATAGAAATGGTAGCAACAAATGAACGAAATAATGGTTATTGTTGCTCATTCTAGTGTGAAGCTCTAGCATGGCGCTCTAGGCCTATCGCTTTGTTTTAGTTAGTTCGGGTATACAGTGATTAACTGTCAAACCAACCGCTCCCGCCTGTTGGAAGTCTGCCGACAAGAACTTGTGGATCTACGATAGTTGCTCTGCAATACTAATCAAAATGATTATTATAATTGCTATGTGTGGTGTGAGGTGAGCTATTGCAGTTCAATGTTTCCTTATGCTTGTTCGTTTGTTCCTCTTGGGATGCATCAAATGTGTTTGAAGGTAGTGGTAGAAGAATATTGATGTGTAAACATTCTTCTTGTGCGGCTTGTGAATCAAGAAACTCCATGGTAATAAGCCAGTGTAGAAAGTTGTGCTTGTTTCTCCTTGGTGGCCAAAACATAGGATCTTTGGAGTTGTAATAGTTCTTTCAAATCTTGGCCAATCTAGGCTAGGCAATGCAAGGATTATTTGTGGGATCTCACGTTCCCAAATATGATACCAGGCACTCTTTGAAGGGCGTAAGTAAAGATTGACTATTGGGTAGTGAGCTTTGCATTTGCAGATTTTATCAATGGTAATTGCTTCTTGGGATTAAGGTGTCATTTCTTTATGGGGAGAGTGTGCCATTGATCCAAATTCAAGGAGCTTATATGAGTTTGGAATGTTCGAGATTTTGGTAATCTATAAGTCCCTTATAATCTGTGTTCAATTGCACTAGTCATATTTTTTGGGTATACACTTTGTGCAAGAAAATAATGCACACTTAGTCATTTGCATGCATAGTTTGGTATAGTCAAAATTTATGGAAGATATTTAGAGGTATTTATAAAGATGAAGGTGTGGGAATTATTTTTCCTTGGAGATACAAATATCTCTTATCTTAACATTTATAATGGGTGCCTGTTGATCAAGGATTTTATCAAGCTTGATGGTGGTGCAGAGTTAAAGATGGATGGTCTCATTGCTACTTTGCTTTCAAAGGAGATGAGAAGGAAATACATGAATGATGGCTTGAAGGATGCCCTACATGTTTGGGGAAGGCCTAAGGAAAGGTGGGTCTAATAGGGATAGGAAGAAATCAAAATAGAGATCCAATCAAGAGGTCAATCAAAAACCCTAGGGAAGAACAAAGTGTTGGAATTGTGGGAAGAGAGAGCATGTGAAGAAGGAATATAGAAATAAAAATAAATCCTTAAATTCCTCCGCAAATCTTTTGATGACGGTGGATGTTAATGCTTTATTTAGTTTGGTTAACCCTAGGTGATAATGCTTGGCTTATTGATTTAGGTTGCTCCTCACAATAAGTGGTTTTCGTTAAACAAGGCTTATGATGGAGGAGAAGTTTTCCTTGGTGACAACATTACCCATCAAATCATTAGTAAAGGAAAGGTACAATTGTGTTTCAATGATGGGTGAATTAAATCCCTGGATAATGTTTTGCACATTTTGAGATTTGCAAGAAACTTATGGGAGGATTAAATCCCTTGATAATGTTTTGCACATTCCAGGATTTGTGAGAAACTTATTTTTTGTATCCAAGTTGGATGATTTTGGAATGCATGTGACATTTGCCGAGTTTGGTTGTAGGTTGGTGAGAAGAAATTTGGTGGCAGCTAAAAGGATTTTGTGTTGGGACTTTGTTTAGGTTGAATGCCTCCACAATTTGTAACTTTGCCAATGTAATTGACAAATCTGAAAATACATACATGTTGTGGCACCAACATTTGGTCACATTGGAGAAAAAGGTCTTAGAGTCTTGATTAATAAAAAGATGGTTGATGATTTTCTTATTTTGATGAGTATTTTGATTTTTGTGTGCATTAAAAGACCATATTTTCCTTATATAAATTATAAAGCAAAGAGATTATTAGAAATCATTCATTTGGATATGTTTGGTCCAATGGTGTGGGTTCTATGGGAAAATCTTGGTGTTATGTTTCATTCATTGATGATTTCTTTATATATACTTGGATTTATTTTATGCATGCTAAATTCGAAGTTTCCATTAAGTTTAAGGAATTCAAGGCCTTAGGTGAAAAGCAAATAGATTATAAAATAAGTGTGTTGAGGTTTGATAATGGTAGTGAATATTGTTCCAAAGAATTTGTAGGAATGAATGTATTGTTTGGAAAAAGACAACTCCCTACACACCACAACAAAATGGAGTTGTAGAAAGGATGAGTTGAAAGAGCTAGAAGTATGTTGAGTGGTACATAGTTGGATTGGTGCTTTTGGGCAGAGGTTGTGAATACTATTTGTTACTTGATTAACAAATCTTTTTGTTCGACTTTTGTTGACACAACACCTTATGAAGTGTGAACAAATAAGAAGCCTTTTGTTTCACATTTGAGGGTCTTTGGTTGTGAGGGTTATGTTCATGTTCTTCAGGAAAAAGATGTAAATTAGATTCAAAAGCTTAGAAATGCACCTTTGTAGGATATAGTGACAATGTAAAAGGTTATAAGCTTTAGAATCTACTAACATAAAAAATGATTTATTTTTGAGATGTAATTTTGAGGGAGTTCATAATTTTTTTAGGTTCTAAACAACGAAAGGAAAAAGAACAAAAAACAATGCATTTTGAGACTAAAGTCAAGAAGTAGAAAGATGCACATGTGGAAGAACATATAGATGGATTAGAGGATGGAGAGGAAGAAGAGGATTTAGATGAGGATGTGTAGGATTAGCATATAGAAGAACAAGTAGAGCCCCTTGATTCTACCTTGAGGAGATTCACAAGACAACAAAATCCAGTTGACAAGTATAGCCCACTAGATTTCTGTTGTATATTTGCTTTATTGAGTATTGACAATGAACTTAGATCTTTTAGGGAGGCTCTCTCTTTAAAGGATAGTGTTTTGGATGCAAACTACGCATGAAGAGATGATGGCCTTGGATAGTTGTGACACCTTGGATTTTGTAAGTTTGTTCAAGGGAAGGAAGTCCATTGGTTGCAATTGGGTGTGTAAAAAGAAAATTGGAGTAGATGGAGTTGCAAGGAACTCTTAGATAGAGGGAGTTGATTTCGGTAAAATTTTCACTTTTATTGCTAAGCTAACTTTTGTTAGATTTTTATTATCTATTGTTGTAGTGTGTGATTTTGAGATTGAGCAAATGGATGCTAAACTTGCCTTTTTTGTGTGGGGATCTTGAAGGGTGTTATCACCTTTTCTATCAGAGTTGGTCCAGCAATTGAAAGCACATTGTGTCAAGTCTTGGACCTGGACCTTCCATATAACCTTCTCCTTGGTCATCTATGGATTCATGCCATGGGCCGTCCCCTCCACATACCATCAATGCTTAAAATTCCCTTATAATGGAGCTGAAATCACTATATTAGGTGACCCTGATCCTTTCCAATACTGCAGTAATTTGAAGGGACTTGAATTTCAAGTTGTCATGTCCTCAAAATAATTTGAATGGTTTTGGAGGGAAAATTATAGAAGTGTTTTTAAACACTATATCTGAATTTAACAATAATTAAATATAATATTAAAATAATATTAAATGATAAATTTAAATTATTTTTAATAACATTTAAATTTATGCATCTTTGGCCGGCTCAATTTGAGAAGGCATCTCGAATGGTATTTATGTGTTTGCAATAGTAGTATTTTGGGCATCGATCACAATTTGGACACACTGTCTTGAGGATAGAGTGGGGACGAAAACCCATGCTGTATCACCTACCAGGTGGGCGTGTTACGTGCAGTGTCCCTTGCCAAATTGGATGATAATTTTTGCGATTACCTTTGCTTTGATAGACTTCGTTTTATCAAACAATGGTGAATATTGTGCATGAAGACCAGTGCATATAATGAAGATAGATGACAAGATAAGAACAGTGACTTGGACATCTTCAGATTTCTTGCATTTCAATAATCAGCAATATATTCACTCCTTACACCCAACACAAGGACTGTAACAGCACTGTAATGAATTGTTCTTCACTCAAGACTCACTAGACTAACATTATCTTTTCACATCCTACTGGAATAATCAGATTTAATGATAATTTCTGAACTCAGTTGAATCTGATATACATATACGGACGTAAAAGATTCCTAACAGCAGATTATGTGTTCATTCCTTAACATATTACAACAGTACAATGCTCAGAATTGTTTATCAGCAGATTACAAACTCATAAACCACAAGATATCATATATGAAAGCGCTCAGGACTAATAATCAGACCCTACAAAACTCAGAACAGCCTCTTGTGTCTGATTATAACACTCTCAGGTGTATGTGATTATGGTGCAGGAGCACCAATCCAAGTTCACTTGAATTTGTGTGAGTTTGAATAGATATAGGTTGGTATAGGAGTTTGAGGTCATGAAGGGTATCAATAAGGTCTAATTGACCAATTGAATGAGTCTAGAAGTCCAATTTTGTAAAGCAAGACAAATATTGCCTAAATGATGTATAAGTTGCAAAACATGTAAAAATGGGTTAAAGGTTGTTGAGTCCTAGATTATGTCAAATAAGGTCTTAGGGGATGACATAAGATTGTTTTGAGTCATGTTTAATGGTATTTAGTAGGTTTGGGGTTCAAAATTTGGAAAAATGGCAAAGTTGTCAAAAATTGCCAAAGTTGTAATTGTAAAATGCAATTCTCTGGCAGACCAACGGTCAAGTGGGTAGTTGGAAGTCAGTTGGTCGGTTTTGGAGGGAATTTTCGGAGTAAAAAGTTTAAATACAAGTCCTTCATCATTGTACATGTTGGTTGGAACAATTTTGGAAGAAGATTCAATAAAAAGAAATCCCTGTTTATTTGAAACTCTGTATTTTGTTTTAAATCTGTATCTGCAGGCTTGTGTACGGGATTGTATAGCAGAGTATTGAACAAATAAGTGAAGTGACCTTTGTAGATTTGTGTTGGCACTCATTTGAAACTATACTGGTGAAGGTTCATTGAATTCAAGTTGATTTTTCATTAATTTGCTGCTAACAGGTCTGTAGGGGCAGATTCTTAGTTTTGAAGCTTTAAACATGTGCTAAAGCCCATCCCACCTTCTGTGTCTTCTGTTGCTAAGTGGAATGGGCGTAATAAGTTAGGAGTAGGATGGTGGTGGCTAGGGTTTGGACTGTATGGTGAGTTTTGGGGTGAGAGATAAGACTGTCCTGAGAAACATGAAGTTTTAGGGTTGAAAATTGTGGTTTTGTGAATGAGTTTGTTAAAGGGGTATGAGTGGAGGCTGTGTGATGATGAATTGAGTGAAAGCAGGCATAGTAAAGTGTGTTTGAGGCAATTTCAAAGTTGTGAGTGGTTGGGAACCGGTAGAATCAATAAACCCTACCCAATTTAAGTGAAATTGAGGGTTTCCTGTAGCAGCGTTTAGATGAGGGTTTGGAGCCTTAAAACCTGGTGAATTTGTCTTTGTGTTGACTGGTTAAGAGGTCTGAGCAGTTGTTCTAAGTCGGGGAAAAGGCTTGTGAGGACTTGCTTTGTAAAACAGTCCTAATTGACCTATTAGGACAGTGGTGTAACTGAATATTGAGAGTTTTGTTGAAAGGGAATCCTAGTTGGTTTTTGAATATGTTGACTGTGGCTATGAGGGGAGTTTAAATGTTCCAAGAGATTGGTTTTGGAAAGGATCTCTGATAAGTAAAGTTGTGAAATCTAGGTCTGCAGGCCTAATTGGTAAAAGGCAGAGTTGTATTGGAAAGGTGACTTGTGAGAGGTCTGAGAATCTTTTGTTGTTTGATACTAATTTGAATTGTGTTGATTGTGAAGGAAACCACCTATCCCTGCATCAGATTACTACAAAGGTATAAACTGATTTTATTACAGTCTGAACAATACGAAGTATGCCCAGAATTACATTCAGACCTACCAATCTCAGAAATATGTATGTAACATTGTAATCAGATCATAACTGTTCATGGAAAGACAAGGTAACTCAGAACACCAACCTGGAACGTTTGCTACTTCTGAAAATAATTGATAATGAAAGATTTGCAGACTTAGGCTCTGATTTAGGGCATCAAACAGCTTCAGATATGGTTCTCCTTTCACCATAGGCAAGTATCCACCTTCTTCACTCCACGACTAGGGTTTGTTTGGCAGAAAGTAGCGCCAAAACCATGCGCTCAGATCTGATTAAACTCGCCCTTGACAACTTTAGACCCATGCCTTTGACAGAGAGAATTATCCAGCGCTTATAATCTCTACAAAAGACCCACGTCTTGGCTGATGTATGCTTCAGAACTGGGCGCCTAGGGTTTACCAGCAAGCCACGCCCTCTTGGAGACTGAAATCACTCAAATATACCATCTTCTGATGCATATTCAGACTCAGTGATGAGTACCCACGAAAATCAGAGAAATAAACCCTTGACTGAAACTTATTTTTGAATTGGTTCGATTCTCCTCAAATTTGAAATATGAAAGAGACCATTACATCTGCATATAGAAACCCCCTTTTATTCCAAAATACAAACCCTTGCAATATTTACTTAATCAGATAATCAAATGTTTCATATATCGAAAGCCTCAAATTGAGTCTTTAGAAACTCTGCTTCTCAGACAAGCAGATTTAATTTGTTATACTTCAAATTTGGTCGCTGAAAGTGACCATTAAATTTGCAATGAAGAACCTGTAGAAACTCTGAATGGATTCTTCAACAATCTCCAACTGGGATAGATAGTTTCACTACCAAAACTGGTGCTCTAGGGTCTTCAAACCCACAGACCAAAGAGGCTTCAAAAAGTTCTCCAAAGAAATGAGAAAATAACTTCAAGCATCAAATATCTCCTCTAAGCCATTTGAGCTCACTGGTAACATCAAATCATCCGTCCGATCAAGTAGATACAAACCTAGAAAACCATCGCCATCTGCAAAGCATGAGAACCCTAAAATGGGGACATTACAGGACGAAAATCCAACTTGTGGATTGTGATTCATATTGTAGTGTGAAATTCCTTATCTGATTTGATTCTAAACCTTTGTGGTAGAGGCAAGTTCAACACGGTGCTGGCGTAAGACATTCTCGGGATTCATTCAAGCCGTCTATGGGTTAGCACCACTAGCAGCGTTGACATACCACTAAGGGTGGGGACAACACCATTGTATGCTAGCATTAGGAAGGCAGAGTTGAGTAACAACGCCATATTTTAGGTGCCCCTATAGCGCTCATTTGATCAACCTGTGGGCTCGACACCCATCGCATGTACCTGGAAGGAGTATTCTATTCATACCACAGTAGCTCGTGCCTCCTACCCTGCATTTCATAGGACTCTGATCATGTAATCGCATGGTTGTTGGTGAAACATTTTACAAATCATATTTTTGGTTTTGAGTACTATCTTTCATCATTGCTGTGTGTGTAATTTTGAGTTGGTTATATCTATTTGTTAATTGCATAACCGAGACGTGATGCTAGAGACCCATATCGTGTCTGTTGTTCTATGCACCTATGATACAGTAATTCAATTGACTGTTTACTAGTTGATAGCTATTCTTCTGAGATGTGTTACTGAGGCGTGTTCTGGAAGAAATCAGTCAATTCTAATCATCAAATATTGCTGTTATTGTTACTACTAGTGCTTGGCATCCTACACAAGTACCTATCAACAAAGAAGCTTCATCATTTAATTCATCCCATTACGTTGGTCCTACATCACTACTGGCAATCTCCTACAAATTTGACATGGATTGGTTGTTTTAATCACCCTGCATTGCAAAAACATGATTGTATTTAAGGAAAAAATATGGAGGTCCTTTTTGCCACACCAAATAAGCATTGTATCAAAGTTCAACTTGGCCACACTCCCCACCTCACATTTACAAATGCTATGGTTTTTGCGTATATGTGATAATTTAATGGTTGTGTTGTGAAGGGGAAGGGACATTTGGTTTGTAGGTTGAAATAGTCATTGTATGGTTTGAAACTGTCACCTAGGATGTGATACTAGAAGTTTGATGCTTTTGCATTGAGTCTGGGTTTCATTAGGATCAAGAAGGATCATTGTGTTTATATTAAAATCATTGTCTTGTAAGTGGATGAAATGTTTATTGGTAACAATAAAGTGATGATTAGGGAGCTCAAAACTCAACTTTTTGGCATGTTTGATATGGACTCCATGTCCCCGAATTGGAGGTATGGTGATTTAATTAAATTATTTAATTAAGTTGTCCAAATTATTGATATTTCATGAGGGTAGCTTAATTGATGATTTAATTAAATCAAGAGATGTTATTAAATTAATTATTTATTAAGTTATTCCCATAAAATAAAATATCAAAAGGGATGACTTATTATTTAATTAATTTAATAATAAAAAGTGACTTAAGTGACTTAATAATAATAATAAAGTAATAAAGTCACTTAAGGAATATTTCTGGAATCTTCTAGAAGTCTCTTGGTGATGAGGTTGAAAAAGTATAAAAAGAGGCTTGGGCTATGCATTTGGACATCTTGAGTTGCAAACACTTTTCTACTACACTGCTGAAGCTGAATGCTTAGCTTATTGTTTTCCAGTCTTCGTTTGTGAAAGACCAAACCTAGCTGGTTAAGTGCCAATTTCGGTTGTGCAACACCAACCCTAGTTGGATAGTGGAGGAAGATACTTCAGTCTTTCTCATTGGACTTATTGCAATCATTGGAGGTCATTTTTGGAGAGATTTATGAGATATTTTGAGGTCTGTAATTTTGCTTCAGTCTGCAGATCAGCCATGGAAGGATTAGCATTTTCATTCATTACTCTTCATTGAAGCTTCATCTCTTTGTGGGTATTGGAGGGATCACTTTCTCTTGCGAAGACAATCATTTCTATAACAATTTTGGAAGCCAATACTACTGTATTTATTTTTCTAAAAAGTTGCCAGGCAAAACCAATGGCGGCCTCTTGGCAAGGGGGCGATTTTAGTTTTGGAGGCACAATAAATCCCAATTAAATTTGTGAGGCATTGCTGGGCATAGAGAAGGGTCGACACACTTTCTTGAAGGACAAATTCAGCTTCATCAAAGAGAAACGAGCTTATTTGTGGGTGCTGCTACAAAACCAGGTTCTTCATTTCTGAAGTTATTTTGCATTTAGTGTCTCATTTACATTAGGGATCATTTGCTGGTATAATCAGCATCATGGCAATGTAATTACAATCATATTATGAACAATCAGATTGCATATGTAAGGCTGTCATGAGTATGGTAGTTGGCATTGATAGTTTTAGTCAAATCTATATTGTAATAAGTCTGATTGCACTTCATCTACAGCTTGTAATCACTTCTATTTCATTGCAATATCATATTGGAGAGATAAGGAGTTTGTATGCAATCTATTTGTCAAAATATCTTTCATATATCCTTGCATATCACTAAATTAGTTTTCATGCCAAGTGTTTGTGAAAATGCCTCTTGGCTGTAGGTGTGCATTTGCATTTAGAAATTCATGTATATGCATTTGAAAAATACAAAAAGAGCTGCATATCATTTTAATTACTTGCTTAGTCATCTTTACATTCATTTTCAAGCATTCTACATCATTTACAAGCATCAAAAACCACTCTACAACAAACTGGAAACAAAATCAGCAACCAAGAAGGTTACAAGACAAGTGTTTGACAAAATTACCAAGGCTGCAATTCACTGTTTTTATATCAGATTTGGTCAGGCACTTTACAGACTCAAAGGCTGCATTCTTGATATCGAGATTAGTAGGGATTTTGAGTGCACCAAAAATTGTAGTTAATTTAGAGTAAGTATGTTGATACCATTTTGCTATGGTTTGATATGCATGATTGTAAACCAATGAGCATTCCATTTCTTGTTAGCACTAAGCTTTCTTTAGATATGTGTCCCAAATTAGATGATGATTTTGAGGTGATGTTTAACGTGCCTTATGCTAGTGTTGTTTGTAGCTTGATGTATACAATGATTTGCACTAGACTAGATATTGCTTAAGTGATAGGAGTTGAGTAGGTTTATGTCTGACCTTGGTAAGGAGCATTGGACTTATATAGTGTTACTTGGAGACACGTCCCTGGGCCTAAAACCCCTGTCCCTATCCTGGGGACATGGTGATGGCTAGGGGATGTCCCCTAAGCGTCCCGAATTTGCAAAAAAGAAAAGAAAAGGGAAACATCTCGGAAACTTGAGGACTTCCGTGCTTGCAACTGGGGACATCCAACCGTCCCGAGGATTGTAGAAGATGTCTGGGACATCCCCTGACTGTCCCGGGTCCCCTGCGGTAGGCATAATTTAAGAAAAAAAAAAAAAAAAACACATTTCACTTAAAAAAACATTTTATTTATTGTTTAGTGGTAACACTGTAAATAGGTTGTCACATTTTGGAAAACACAGCCAAATTACGGGTTACTTTCTATGACTTTTAATTTGTGTTTTACGATCATCAAGTAGTATACTATAGATACATTTATTCTACAAATGCAAATTCATAAAAGAGAACTGGTATACTTGGACAACTCAATGCAAAACAAATAGGAACACACAAAAGTATTTTGGTGACAACACCTAGAAACAAATTCCTAGTAGCTCACTCCAAATGTTGATCAGAAGAGCTTTGCCAAATTTCTTACTACAGAACTAATTGCTCTAAAATTTATAGAATCAATAAGGAAATTTCTACCATAGAATGAATCTAGAAACCATGCTTTCAGATATTGATGTGGAAAATTTTGTCTAGAATCTATGATAAAATAGCATAGCCTGTGTTCAAGGTTATATGAAACAAAACTGAAAGTATCAGTGGCCATCTGTAAAATTGTAATAATGGAGGATTTGCTTTACCACAACAAAATATTGGAAAATGACTGGCTGAGGGAACAGTTATAGAGATTTTGGAGAGAAAGTGATGTAACCTCTGACATTTGCAGAATCTGCATGTGTTGACTTATGCTGATACTGTTATTAATAATTGCTGCAGATCTCTCCTATCCAAATTACAATGTAGGGAAGTCTTCTCCTACAAGGCTATCACCAAAAGATTGCATTTACACGAACTTTGATTATATTTATAATGCTATAATACCAAAAAGAATTAGAGACATTGAGTAATGTTCCTAACTGCTCTACTTTTCTTTTAGCCACAAACAATGCCAACAAATCTTTGGGCTTCACTAATGGCTACAGCCCTGGTGCTAGAGGTATACTGGCTCACTCTGCTGCACAAGAAGATCTGCCCATTCATTGGCTACCTATTGTTGTTGCAGCTTCAGACTAGGTCCCCTGGACAACCTCTATCTGGACAACCTCTATATGGCAGCAGTGTAGCCTTTGGGCATTTTGTTATAAGTTTATAACTTGTATGTTATTTTAAATTTTTTAATATCACATACATATTGACAATGAATTCTGAATTTTGGATGCATATTGAGTATTGACAATGAATTCTGAACACAAATATTATATGTTAAGGTTCTATAATCTATATATGCATGCTTTATCCATGTTTTCATATGAATCTCTAAAATTCCCCTATATCTCTAAAATTTTCCCTATATTTTATATAGCCGCCCCCTTTGCTGTCCCCAAAATTGGCTTGAAAACCCGGGGACTTGGGGACCCGTCCTGTCATCCCCTGTTGTCCCCATCCTAGAAACTCGAGGTAACATTGGACTTATATTAAGAGGGTTTTAAAATATTTGCGAGGGACTTTTGATTATTGTTTGTGTTATCATGGTATTAATGGTGTGGGTAAGACATTAGACATATAGGGCTTTGTGCATGCATTGGGTAGGTGATTTGGATTGTTCAAAATCTATTGGTGGCTATGTGTTTTCTCTATTTGGTAATGTAGTAAGTTGTTTGAGTAAAAGGCAGCTCACAATAACTTTTCCACCGCCGAAGCAAAGTATAGGCGGCTATACATGCCTTTAAAGAGATAATATGGTTATAGAGAGTTAGAGTAGTATTGGTTTTGATTGTAGGGTGGTTAGAATTGGTTGTGACAGTAAAAGTGCTATTTGTTTGGTCAAAAATTCCATGTACCATGCTTGTACTAAGCATGTTGATGTTTAGTATCACTTTGTGTATGAGATGGGAGGGAATGGTAAGGTCTTGTTGGAGAAGGTTGATGCTCAGGATAATGTTGTGGATTCCCTCACAAAGCCAGTGAGCACGGAGTTCTCTTGGTGTAGGAAGACCATGGGCCTTCAATCTTGTAATTGATATATTTATTGTTCCTTTGGATGTCATTGCAATGTATAATATCACGGGAGATTGTTAGGATATTGTGATTTTTAATTGCAAATCTAGTATAATTATTGTATGCATCTCTGACAATCTTGGAATGGGTACTTGGATATCCATGTTGTTGAGAGATTTCTATTTTATTATTACTCTCCTTGTTGACTTGGTATATTAGTTGTATGGCATTCATGAAGGAGGTGGAGTTAGTAGTGAAGGTTACAATGTAATTTTTAGCACATTCCTCTACCTAGGCATGAGAATTGAGTAGTGGAGCATCTTGCAAGTTGTTGGTGGGTCCATATGAGTTGTGTGGTGAATTTGGATGCCTACTTTGGTATATGGGACACTATGGAGGAGTTACAAGTCAAAGATGTCGCCTGTTATTGGTAGGGAGGTTATTTTTGCTATTCATGGCTCATTGAGAGTTACTTTTACTATTCTTGTGAGAGTCTCTTCATTTTGGATGTGGGAGCTTTTGCATTTTACCATAGTTTGATATCACATTGTTTTGGGAAACCATTTGTGGTATTCCTCTCCCATTTCTCTATAAATTGGAGGCACGAAATAGTAGTTTCATTATGTTATTTCATAGGTACATAGAGGTTGTGGGAATGTTGTCACATTGAAGGGAGTTAAGAGTGTTGCATATGTATTATATTCTTGAGCCTCTCTTTGATGATGGGGTTTTTATCTGAAAGGGTTTCTCCATGTACATCCAATGTTACATGTTTCAACTTTATAGTTTGCTGATTTTCTTATTGCTGATTTTAAACACTCACATAATATTTTATGGGTAATTCATTGTTGCATAAATAAATATCAGATTTACATAACTATTTAAAATTTTTCATTGTAAGCTTTCTTCATTGGTTTAACAAGTGTAATACAGTATCAGCTCATGTATCATACTTTGTAGAATGGAAATTTGTAGTCAATCAATAATCTATAACTTCAAAAATACGTCACAAGGTTTGTGTTTGTGTTTGAGTGTGGCAAAGGAAAAATTAGGAGCAAGTTCATCAACTAATATAATATGGGAAAAAAGTTTGTGGTTAAATTCAAATAATATAAATCTGCAATTTTTTTTATTTGTATTTAAAATTAAAATATTATAATTTAAATGAATTTAAAAATATTTAAAATCTTAATAATCTGAAAATATTATGAGTAAAATAAATTTCAAATATTTGGAAGTAAATAAAATTTAACATAAATATATTAAATATTAATAATATTTTATAAAATTATAACTATCAATAAATGTTTTTAATTTAAAAATTAAAACCTAAAGGCTAAACATAAAACTACCACCTATTCTTACTTCTTATGACACCCCCAATGCAAACAAACCCTTAATGCAAGGAGATAGAAACCCCAATATGCATAGAAAGGGTGCAACGCAACCAGGAGAACAAATCAGATAATATTTGTTTCCCCACCACATACTGCTCTTCTTCTTACAAACCAACTAGGCATACCTCTTTTCTTCAATCTCAACATTTCCCACCAGAATGGCTCTACGCGTTTCACAACTTATAAATTTATAAACAAAAAAATTAAAAATAGAAACAAAAGCTGAGCTTTGCCTGCTGCAGGCCCATCACTGATGCTGCTGCAGCCTGGATATCTGGAAAACCTTTGATGCCACAGCCAACTGAAGAACTGATCCATCCCACAATATTTTTCTGTCATGCTTTTGCAAGGCCTAATATTTTTCTGTTGCAAACCGTATGGCCATTTACAGATGAATCTAATGGCAATTTCAAACAAATTCTGGTTCTTTTTTAATGTTCACCAGATTTTGATCATCTATGATAAAATCCAGCAAACTGTGCGATTTAGCTTTAAAATGTGCATGATTATGTATTAGTGATGTTGAATTGCAATAAAGTAAATCTTAATGAATCAAGAAAAATTTAAATGAAAGGAAATTAAAACATCTATACATCCTCATCATAGGCAATGAGGACTGCTGTAGGAGAGAAAGATTACAAAGTTTGAATCCTAACAATATTAGAGACCTAATCAAAACAAGAATTCATAGGAATGATGATAATTTGAACCATTGATATAACTTTTGCTTTTGGATGCTTATTTGCATAATAGAATCTGTTATTTGTAGGCTAAAAGTCTTTAAAGGCATTTAACATTTCCATCTTCTACCTACAAGCTTCCAACTGTCCACCTCCTTTTTTATTTCTATCTACCCATTGAATTATTACACAAATCCACTTGTATATGGATTTGTCTGATTTGTATTAAAGTTACTATTTACAATAGACGTCCTCATTAACCACATACCATTTCCATGCATATTCCAAGATAGTTGGAAGTCCAACAATATAGAGCAAACTAATATTTATGTTGATTCTTCATTTGGGCCGAGTGCACTACCCACAAAGTGAGTATACAAAATTGGAAGCAGCAAGAAACATGGGAAGGATAAGGAATAAGGCTGGAATACACTAAAATAAGACCCACCCTAAACAGATTTTAAAAATATAGTTATACAGCCATATATACACCTATTTGATGTTGGCATTTGGTTATCTTTAATTCTAGAATAAGGTTTCTTGAAAGGAGACTTGTTGAGTGTTGAAGTTCAAACTCATTCTATACGCTAACTTAGCTCAACTCTTCTAAAAAATATAATCTATTACCAATCAAAGGTACTGGCCTGTTGCGTTGTCATGTAGAACAAATATCACATAATTAAAAGGTAGACTGTTATTCCACCCACTTAAATGGGAAATGATGTGGGAAATCTTCTTCACACCTTGAGGTTACAATATGAGTTGTATATGCATGTATATTGCTTTTATGATATATCTCAAGAGGTAGATAAAACAAGGGTGATGGTCAAGTTCTTATCCTTTTATGTCATTATTAGTTTATTTTTTTTTGGGAGTTACAAGGTGTAGAGAAGGGGGATTCGCTACTCACGAGTTCTCTTCATTCAGAGAGCCTCATGGTGCAAACTGCCCTAAACTACCTCAAGGAACAACAACGAGAGTATCAAAATTTGAAAGAGCAGGTCACGAAGATTCTCTGGACAAACTGACAAGCTCTCGACCAAAGGACGACAGCGTGGGATACAAATGACAGCGCGGCGTGCTAGCGTCCTAGAGGCGCGCTGGCGTCTCGTATAGACCAGAGAGTGAATTTATCACAGAAAATAGCTAAATTACTACTTCTACTCCGATTGTTGAAAACTTACAAGATGCGATAAAGTAATGAAATGGAATAGAGCTGAAATAAAGTGAAGTGGAAATTAATAAGATAAGGAGAAGAAAGGAAATGCTTACAACCATGCAAGTGATGAAGCCTCCAGCAAAATGAATGTCTTCAAAACTTGCATGTGTAATATCTGGAGAGAATGTTGGGGCTGTATAGGGGTTTGCCTAGTCAAACCCCTGTTTTGGTGTTCCCACCTCCATGGACAGTTAGATAGATGGAGAGAAATGAACAAAGCGTGTGGTGAAAGCAAAACCCGCTTTAGGAGTAGAACCCGCACCACCAAGTATGAGTGATAAAAGCAATCCCCGCTCGAGGAGAACCCGTATCACAAAGTAAGGATGCAATAGATAAGAGATATGGAATCCCAAGATGCTCACAAGCATGGGGCAAGGGAGATAGAACCGCAAGGCTTAAGGAAGCCAAATGAAGAGAGCAATAGAGCTGCAAGAGCCAAGAGTGTTGTTGTAATGAGCTTGTGAAAGCTTGAGAGTGCTGCAAAGGGTGATGCCAAGAAGTGGAAGAGGAAGCTAGAAGCACTTGGAAGAAGCAATAGAATTGAAAAGATAGCATTTAAGGAGAGAAAGGAAGCAAAAAGAAGCTTCCTGGGCGGTTACAAGGCATCTCGAGCTATTACCACCGACCAAAGGAGGTGACAAGTGGCAAACATGCACGGAAACGGTCGTTTGAATGTTGAAACGTTGCAGGATGCTAGCGTGGCGTGTAGACGTCTGAACATGTCACGCTACAAAACAACAAGAACGAGAAAAGCACAAGGGCTGACACAAAGCTGATGCGCGAGGATAGCTGTTGAAAAGGGGTGCTGAGCATCCTGAGAAGGGAAAAGGCTGATGTAGGGGCTAAAATGAGCCTACACAAGATGCTAAGGGAGTGAACACTAAAGCGGATGCAAACATGTATGTGAAATTGCAAGGGGTGCAATTTTACGACTATACACATGGTAGGTATGTTCTTATCTTTATGTGAATTATAGGGGTTGTTATTATTTTCACATAATTGGCTACTTTTGTATGAGCATTTTTGCCTAGTTTTTTCCGAACATTAATCTTTGGAATCCCCCAACCAAGTCATAACTGTCGGCCTGCTTTACTAAGTGGAATCTGTGGAATACCCAGCTGATCATTTTTACTTAACTCCTATAATTGCCATACAATTAGTTTTGAGTTCAGTGAAACCCAATTAAATAGTTTCCATATATTTTCTCACTTTTTATGTGTATGTTGGGTAGGAAGAGATGGTATGTATTAAACATGACAGCAAATAACTTATGGAGGCCTAATAAAATCTAATGACGGGTAGCTTGAACATTCATAAGAGCTTCTTTGTTTGTGCTTTACTTTAAGGATTCTCTAGAATTCATAATTGATGGATATTGTTTGCAAGTTAGTTGTGTTACACATTATTCAAAAAAGACCAACTAGATGCAAGGAAAGTTATTGCATCTGTTTGCAATGTTCAACTATTTCAATCATCAGGACACTGGTTAGGATGTTGCTTGGATATAATTTAAAGTAGTGGTTGAGGGTGCTTAGAGTCTAAACAACATTGATGTCCTAACTCTCACAAAATGTGGTTAGAGAATCTCAATTGACCTATGTGAAGCAGCCATAAGCTTTCCAAATTAGCTAAGGAGGAAGTAACACTTGATTATTGCATTCTCTTAAGTGTTCTATTTTTGGCCTCTCCAAGGATAAATCTTTTTTTTCTGCAGTTGATATTCTTCTATTTTATAAGTAAAAGTCTGGTATGGTTTTGGTAGAAATATGGTATTCCACACATAAGGAACATCATTTTCTAAATTTATAGTGGAGATATAAGTTGTTACTTGGTGATTTGTAACTAATATGGAATTGTCATGGAAGGTTTTTGTCTGTCATTTTATAAAAGCTTATTTTAAGAATATGGCTACTAAATGAATCATGGATGATCTTTTTCTACGCCTGTCAGATCCATCCAATTACAGTTTTTTGTTTTCTAGAAATTTATACGTGATGATGGATGTGTGTGGTTTGTTTTCCCTAAAAATATGTTTACCTTCGGCTTTCTATCTAACAGGCAACTGAAAGAAACATAGTTGCTGGGTCAAAAGTGTGGATTGAGGACAGGGAGTTGGCATGGGTGGGTGCTGAGGTGATTGAAGTTGTAAATGGGCAAGCTAAAGTTCGTTCAAGTAAAGGAAAAATGGTAAAATATTTCTGCACATTTGTTTAGACTATCTTTCTTGGCTTGCATACCTGTGGGCTATAATCCTTGCTTTATGAAACTTTACTGTGTCTGAATGAATGCCTTTGTCTATGTTAGGATATGGTTGATGCTTTTCATCGGTGCAAAAGTGTCAGTTTCTGTTTATAATTATAATGGACGTTATGAAATGCTTTATAGTTACACCCTTTACATGGATTCTAGGTTCCCATAATTGGGGCTGAAGAGCTTGCAATTTTTGGTGGTTTAACTTTTGATGCAGCTGCTTATTCCTATTCAAAAGGTGCATCCAAGGGATCCAGATATACAAGCTGGAGGAGTAGATGATATGACTAAACTAGCCTACTTAAATGAACCAGGTGTTTTATATAATCTTGGGAGAAGATACGAACTGAATGACATTTATGTGAGTGATATAAATATGTAATCTTTCTTTCTGTTGCAATGGAAGAGAAATAATCTAGCATTTGTGAGGTCATAACATTAGCCTTATTTGTGGGAGAAGTTCTAGAGGCTGTTTTTGGCAATCTTGTGTACCATTGCATTAAACTAGAATTAAATTTCTGATTATAATAATATGTAGTTGTTTCAGGCTTATCTATGCATGTTTTTATATGTTTTCCTCCTTGATTTAAATGGCTTATTTCTATATTGTCTTGAGCATTTAATGATAGAGCATTTGTTGTCTCTAATAATTTCTTTTGCAATGGGGGTAGACATATACAGGAAATATCTTAATTGCTGTTAACCCGTTTACGAAGCTTCCACATCTATATGATGTTCACATGATGGAGCAGTATAGAGAAGCCCCCTTTGGAGAATTAAGCCCCCATGTTTTTGCAATTGCTGATGCTTCATATCGGTAAATAATTGGATCACTGGATGAAAACAGATACTATGTTTCGTTGGCTGATTACTGATGACGGAAAAATTTACTTTTTGTTTTTTCTCATTTTGACAATTTCATTACAGGGCAATGATCAATGAACAATGCAGCCAGTCAATCCTGGTTAGTGGAGAAAGCGGAGCAGGAAAAACAGAGACAACAAAACTCATAATGCAGTACTTGGCTTATATTGGTGGTCGATCTATGACAGATCATAAAACAGTTGAACAACAAGTTCTGGAAGTAAGAGTTGTTTTCTGGAGCTTTTCTAGAACTATGTTGAAGAATGTGTTCATTGGATGCCAATTAAAACTTACTTGACAAGACTTGAAGTTGCCACATGTGTCTGATCTTCTCATTCATTATATGCTAAAAGTTTATTTTGGTGTTGCTGTACTTATGTTGATTTGGTGATTCTCCAGTCAAATCCGCTTCTAGAGGCATTTGGCAATGCAAAAACAATTCGAAATGATAACTCAAGGTGAGATAAGTTAATACACCAGTTTTGTCTTATTTGCACTGCTACCTACAATTGTTTCCAGTTGATAGAATGAGAAAAACATGCAGCTTAATAGGATTTCATAAAGATTACTTGCAGAGGAACTCTCCATCTTAGAGTATAGATACATTTGAAAATTATTGCTGATAAATAATCTTTATATAGAATATAATTTTGATTTGGACTGCATAATCTTGATTTTAGCCTTTTTGCTTAGATGATTGGATTTTGCACCTTAAGTGTATGCTTGTTTTACAATTCCAATACATATTTTGAAAGAGGCTTGCAATAGCATTTATGATGTATTCCTGCAATTTGTTAAGTTTTAACAGCATATTCATTTGTTAGATGTTTGGGTCAACTATTTGTTTTTCCGTCTGTTATATCTGATTTCTCTTATTCCAATAGATACCCTTTCAGTGCTGCTAGATTTGCTAAACATAATGTGTCTCTTGTGGTCTGAAAGGTTGAGCACTGACCCCTAAAAATGTCAGTGACTCTAGGAGGTTTTAGGTTGAGTTCTCCAAGTCTCATGATTATGATACAGGCATAGAAAGTTTGAGCAAAACCTTGGATATTATACAGCTGTGCAAGGATAGATATATAAGCAATACACAAGAAAAAAATAAGACCGTACAACATAGAATATTCAAAAGACAATTCTGTTGGCATATTGTTGTCATTGATGTCAAAAGTGGGATCAAAAGTGAGATGGAGCTGATCCTATAAAGCAGAATGTTGGCATTAATGTAAAAGTGTCATTGATGTCAAAGGAGTATTAGAGGCAAGATGTAATTGATCATGCAAGGGAGATGTTGGCATGATGATAGATCAGTTGTGTGCTCAGTGGTGTGCCTGAATGACATAGAGCTCAGAGGACGTTGTGAGTGTAGTGGACCTGATTCTGGAAGCATGTGGTGTTGGTTGATGTCAATGGACTGACTCAGGAAGGTTGTTTGAAGCAGCTGTGCAAGTGTTGAAGAATTGCAGAAGTTTCGGGCCTCGGGCTTACTCATACGGCTTGCTAAGTAGAGAAAGAGTTAGTCGTTTTCAGCTAAGTCCGATCGGGCTTCGGACTTTGGACTAAGGCTTATAGTATGTTGAAGGTATCGAGAATCGGACATCGGCTATTAGTTATACCTCATACTAGTTGCAAAGGAATGAAGAAATGTTCTAAGTCCAAAGGATTTCAGACAGTATTCGGACTTACAGAGTATAGCTTACCGTGGTGTTCGAAGAAGGTAGTATGAAGGAACTTTGCCAACCGAGAATGTTTCGGGCATCGCGATTTTGCAACTCATTGAAAGAATGAAAAGTGGCGAGGTGGAAGAGTGAACTCTGACATTCAATAAGTGCTTTGTTCTTCTGTGTTTCAGAGGTTTGGATGTTGGTTTGCGGTATGGTGGTATAGAACCCGCAACCCCGTGACAGTCCGAGAAGGGTGGTTGCGGTATAGCATGTAACCCGCAACCCTGCGATAGTCCGTGAGGGGGGTCTGCGATATGGAGGTATAAAACCTGCAACCCCCCAACAGTCCGATGAGGGGGGCTGCAGTATAGCGGTAACCCGCGACACCACAATGGTCATTTGGATGGATTGTGGTGGAGCGGTATCGTGCTGTACAACGGTAATTGGCTTGGATTCCGCAGAAGGGAAAATTTCGCAATGATTAAAGAACCATGAGCTTCGGGATTTTGGCACGTGGTAAGGACGATCAGGTAAAAGACTTATGGTGAGGCATATGAGGACGAATAAGGAGATGACACGTGGCACATGTTGAGTTGTTGATTTTACATCTCCGTTGTAAATAAACACGTGACTTTTGGTCAACGATTGTAAATTGATTTAAAAGGCGATTGAAGTCCTAAATCCCACAGTGGAGATTAAAAGCAAATCTTAATTGAACGATGGTAGTTTTAAACAACAAAGCAAGGGTTTGAAGGCATGAAAATGGCGCGCACGAATGCACAGGTGAATGGCGCAAATTTTTATGAAGGCAAACAGGATATCGATTCAATGGTGGAATGAAAGGAGATTTTTGCACAAATTACTAGGTAATCGTTCAGTTGAAGGTTTCATTGCTTGTTGGGTAAAATGGCGGTACTAAGGCAAGGAAAATCACAGATGCATTGAATAAGGTAGGTGGTTGTGTTGGCGTTTAAATTCGCACCTCTGGAATGCGTATTCAAAACGAACAACTATGCACAGATAAACTGCTCTTCAACTTAGGAGGGGAAGCTCCCTCTTGCTGATGGTGTTGAAAGAAAGTAAATTAAAACTAATTTGCCTATCTTTTTGGTTCAGTTAGAGCACAAGGTTTATAAAACACAAGATGCCGCAGCTGAGATTTTCTGATTAAGAATTCCAACTACGACTAACCTAAGCTAAAGACGTTTCTAATTTCTCAAGTAATATGTAGAGCAAGAGAATTAGAAATGAAGGTTTGATTCTTTGACAAAGTGCTAAAATAAACTCTTTCCCAACATACATCTACTTACTTTCAATGTAGGCTGAAATTAAGATCACAAAAGCATAACACAATAAACATACTCAGATATATTCTCCTCTCAACATACATCTACTAACTTTCAATGCAAACTGAAATTTAAGATCATATAAGCATAATGCGATAGACAAAAACTTGAGACATTATATCGAGGAAAAAGAGGCTCAGGACTTTATTTCTCAAACTTTTGGAACAAAAGACTATACTAAACACATGCAAGGAACAAGAACTTGCAGCTAAAGAGGCTTGCAAACTTGTTCTTACACAAAGGAAACAACAATTACAATAACTACTTGTTGGCTAAAAGAGACTCAACAATTCACTATCATAAAAAATTGAACAACACTTGGATAACAATAGAAGGCACTTAGGCTCAGCATTTTGTTATCACTAGCATGGTTCTAACACAAAGTGAACTGACACTGAATAACAACTTGCTGCATTACAGGCTCACAATTTGCTATCACAATAACCGTTAAAGAAACTAATGAGCAAAGACTCTTATTTATAGGCAAGCAGAGGAGTAGGGAACCCTAAAATCTCCTTGCTTTTACAATTAGGGCTTGCTCAACAAGCAAACTTTATTTCTAAATCTAGAAAGAAGATAACATCTAACACCTAAGAAAGCAGGAAAAGCGGGAAACGCCAACTATTACAATTTATCTTCTTTCTCTTCTTCAAAGAATGGATAAGAATTGTTCCAAGAATAGAAAGAAAGCGGAAAGAAAGCTTCTAGATGAAAGCCGCTTTAAATCTCAATGACATCCGCTAAAATGCAGGAAACTGTGTCCCGATCAGGTGCATCTATACCCTCAATAGCAAAATTACGCTTTTCTAAGATATCCTCTTCATTTGCAATTGATCTCAGAAATCTTCAATCTCATTGGCCCCTTTCGAACTTTGCTGACATCATGGAAATGTGACTTGGTAGAATCTTATGTTTTTCTTTCATCCACCTTTGTACAATCTTCTTACTATACTTATCTTTGTGCATTTCCCACATCCTTTCACATTCGCCCTTTGAGATAGTGACACTTTCGGGCCAAGGGGGAATGGAGAAGCATTTCTCGATCATGTCAGGTTTCAAATTACAGATCAATCGGCCATCTACTGACTAGATCTCCCATGTCGCCGGATTGTAATGCTTGATGCAAACGATTACAAACTCGAGACTCTGAACTGAAATAGGAATAGATGTTGCTGCGAGGAGTCCAGAGTGTCCTAGGTTTTTGATTGTAGTATTGCCTGCGCTCTCCAAAGCGTGTAGATCAAACACCGGCTTGATGTGATGCAAGTTCGTTTCAGCTGTTTTGATGTAGTCATGATAAAGAGCTGATTTGGTCTTGAAATCATTGGGAGTGTATTCCAGTTTGAAAACCTTGAAGAATGACTATAAACTCGCCTAGGTTTAGACAAATTTTGAGCAACTTACTATTTTTAGAATGCTGGTTTTTCTTCTTCAAATGGACAAATTTTTGGAATTTTTTTTGAGATATGGGTTTTGCTCAGAATTTCGTTGCAAGACAACCCAGATCGTTCGTTTTTGAAAATTTTGAATTTAGACTAAAAAAGCAGCAAACCCTAATTTCTTCAATTTTTCATCGAAAAAGTTGGCACTTGGGTTTATTTCAGAATACAATTAGAAAAATACTAGTTGATTAGATTTGAAAAACACTGAGGGCTGATTGAAAAAGCAGCCAACCCTAGAATTTGAAATTTTGTTAAAAAAAGTTGTGATATGGGTATTCTTCAGAAGACTGTTTTGAGAGGAGCCAGATGATAAAAATTAAAAGCCCTGAAGATTTCACTGTCATGCAAGGAAAAAACAGCTGCTGCAACTTGATAAAAATCTTCAAAAATTCTTTAGAAGAATGAGATGAAAAGACCCAGATGACTGAAAATTGAAAATCTTTGACCTTCTCCTTTAAAAATTTGATCTTCTGGATGAAAAATGCATGAAAAAACAAGGTCTTATGTTGCTGGTCTGAAAATTATTCATGAAAATCAGCAACCTTGAGTTCTTGAATCTTGAAATAAATCCTTAAAGTTGCTGCTTCACTCTTCTCCTTGGGACACCACCTGCAATAATGATGAGTTTTGCATGAAAGAGATATCTTAAATAGACTTAGGGTTTGAAATAGCTTTGCTTTCTTTTGTTTTTATCCATGCAAACTCTAAAATGTTCTCATGCATCGAACTTGGACATTCACTTCAACTTGCAATTTTGAAAATTTGGAAATTTTGGCTAAGGCATGACATGTTGGGCGCCCTTCTTGGCTAGAGGCGCCAACTTCCTCCAAACTTTAGTCGTTTTTTGGAAATTTTCAACTTTTCACAATTTTGAAGCCCTTCTTTGACCTTGATCTCCGACTTCTAGATTGATCTGACGAGCGAGCTAGATGATTCATCGCATAGCCTTACTGATTCTGGGAAAATCACTTTAGAGGCACTTCGATCCTTCAAATTCGTGGTAGCCTATTTCCTCCAGGGGCACCCATTTTGTCTAGAGTTAGCCATTTTTATGTTCTTGAAGTTCCTCTTCTTTCCCTTTGATCTTCTGATGAATTCTCGATTCTGGGAGCTAGAATGATCGAATTGACTGGTTGATAGCTTCATTGGATATCTCGATCAAATTTGACAAGGTGATCTTGGAGGCTTTATCAGCAAATTCTATCATTTCAAGCTTCAAAACTTTGGGCGGCCTTCTTCTCCAGGGGCGCCCATCTTGACCTGACTTAGAATATTTTCTTGTTTTTTATCAACTCCTCTTCTACAGACGATCCTTTCAGATCTAAAGTTCCAGGCGTCGGATAGACTAATGGTTGTGCTCGTTGCGAAGTTGAGGAGATTCCAAGAGGGGTCTACTGGGAGTAACTCTGTCAGAAAGTTGAATCTAAGGCATCAGAAGCTTGGGCGCCCCTGGCAAGCTGGGGCGCCCAACTTCACCAGAGAGCCATTTTTGGAGTTTTCTTCTCTATTTTCAATTTTGGCTCTTGTTAGACCCTTTGCTCTGCCTGCTACACCTGATGATTGCTAGCTCAGATTGATGTGCTGTAGATCTCATTGGAAAGCTTGGTCAATTCAGAAGAAGTCACGTTGGAAGCTTTACTGGCAAATTCATCTGTTTAGACTTCCAAAAGCTTGGGCGCCCTTCTTCACCAGGGGCGCTGAAAGTTCACAGACTTAGAAACTTTTCAAACATTTTCATGATTTTCATTTTGTCTTCTGTTTGAAACTTCCCTGTTTGATCTCGAATCTTGGATGACTAGATGATCCGATGATTGCACTGCTAGACTCACTGCGGAGCTGGGAGGATTCTGAATAACTGCTTGGGAGCTCAAACCCTAATTTCATCGTTTGATGCCCTAAAAAGATGGGTGCCTATCTCCTCTTGGGGCGCCCATGTCAAACAAACTTAGTCAAATTTCTGCAGATTCAACTTCTTCCGTGTTCATCGTGCATGTACATCATCTCACCTTCTGTTCAGTGCTTGAGTGTTGAATCTGATGCCTTGCAGCTGACTGTCGTCCATTGATGACTTCGGAGCTCCTGAAAAGTAGAATAGACCCACTAGGGCAAAACTGATCTTTTTGATATTTGACCAGCACCTAATATGGAAGTATTTTGAGCCAATCAAATCAGTTTGGACCTTGGCGGACAAACTTTCTATTTTTAGAAATTTTGCCAATATCTATTTCAAAGAAACCCAGAAAAAGTTACTATTTTTAGAAAATTTCTAAAAATAGTAGTTTTCCGTAAAAAGTAGGGATGAAAAACTAAGATTTGGGTTTTGTAGATTAGGTCACTTTGAGTAGACCCAAATCGTCAGATTTTGGAAATTTTGAGTTTTAACCCCTCATGCAAGACATGCAAACCCCAATTTTGACCTTTTTGACAGATTTGACAAGACTTTTACTCATTTCTTCAAAATGTCTAAGTGTAACAAAAATTTTAATTTTGGGGTACAACAGGTTGTTTGGCTCGATGCATAGATAGCTTGATGGAGAAGTTTGTGAGGAAAAAGTAAAACCCTAAGAGAAGCTTCCAGATGGGTTTGACAGTGTTGCAATGCTTGAGGAAGTGTGATTATAGGTCGGCGACACAAATAGCCATGACGAGGAAAATCGTGATTAGATTGGATGAATAGGGAATAAATTAAATGCTATCTGATTGTAGGGTTTTTGGCAGGTTGTTTGGTTTAGCAGATTTAGCAAATCCGTACAGAGTGTGTATGGCTTGTGATAAACTGTTAGCTTGCTGGAGAAGATAGCAAGTATGGTAAACCCTAACAGTAGGTTCTAGATGATCTGGACGGTGGTGCACATCTTGAGGTAGTTATTGCAGATCTGTGGAGAAAAGAAAAAAGAAGACAATCAGGAAATTGTCTTAGTATCTGCTGTATGTGAGTTGAGTGAGAATAGTTTGCAAGGGTAGAGAATGCTGAATAGAGTCATGTATTGCTGAATATGCAGTAGAGGTAGAGTGTGAAAAGAGAGAGAAGTGTGAGTAGTGTAGCAGATAGAGAATACACAAGTTGTGAATGAGTGAAACCCAAACAAAAAGTAGAATATCATCAAGGGTTTACATTCAAGGTGTAGTAAGATAGAACAAGATTGTTCTAAGTGTAGAAGAGAAAGAGAGTGAGTGCAGTGCAGAGGGGATGTGTTGCAGAGATTGTAGCAACAGTAGTAGAAGGGATGCTTGCAAAGTTGCCAAGCAAAGTATGAGCAGTTACAAATCAGACTTGTAACAAAGAACTGAATTCATTTGAATCACTTTATATTTGTCATTGTAAATCTGAATGGTTGGTGCCATCAGATAACTGAGTTGGTGCTCATAGTAGGGGATTGGTGTCTCCTTCGAGTTGGTGCTCCAAAATCAAGGAGATGGTGCTTCCTTAGGGTCGGTGCCCTTAAACATTGTAACAAAGGATTGGATTGTGACGTTGGATTTGAGCAGTAGACTCAAGCAACTTTTGTCACCGTGGTTTTTCCCATCTTGGGTTTTCCACGTACATCATGTGTTATGGGCTTTTGTGTGCGTGTATGGTTATTTCTCTGCATGTTTAGTAAATCTGCATAAAGGGTTTAAAGAATTAATCTGCACAAAGGTTTTGAGAGCTAAATTTTTAGATCTATTGAGTCACCCCCCCTCTCGGTAGATTGTTGTGTTCCAACAAATTCATCAATTTGGGAATGAGGACAAACTTGGATATGATACGACTGGGTAAATATATATGCCAGTGACTCTTGTAGGTTTTAGGTTTAGTCCTCCAAGTCTCATGAATATGATATAGTTACAGATACAAGGTTAGGAAGTTCGGGAAAAACCTTGGATATTATACAGTTGGGCTTGCATAGATATGTAAGTAATACACTAGAGAAAAATAGACCACATGACATAGAATATTTGAAAGAAAATTCATCATTTTGGGAATGAGGGCAAACTTGGATATGATATAGCTGGGTGTGTATAAACTATAATATAGAGTTTTTTGATTATTATATTAGGGATCTATAAAAGGGGCCTAGTGCAATTATATGATAAAATCATAGAACTTACATGGTTACAACCTTAGTCACAAGGTTCGCCGAATTTCAGATATTAAAACATGCTGTCCTTTTTTATTAAAATATATTAATTTTTTTTTTTAGGGTTTTTTTCATGTTTTTAATCTGCTCCACTATCTCCATCTCTCACTTCCTCGTCCACTTCAACATTGACGACTCCTTTAGGGGAATCCCTCACCCTCGATATCTCTTGGGCCATTGGTTTAATTATTTTTAATATGTACTTAATATTATTTATTTTATATATATATATAGGGGGTAAATGCTTTTGATGTGGAGCTATGAACCGGTTACATAAATACACAACAATACATTAACCTTTGTAGGTTTGTATGTATACAGAGTAATTAACCTGTAGCAAGCTCAATATATAAAATATAATATTAAGAACATATAAAATATAATATTATTTATAAATATTATATATATTTAAATATATAAATATATAGTATTTTATACAATATAAATATGTAATTCTATTTATATATATTTATATTAATAAAATACAAACTAATTATATTATGTTTTATATGTTTTTAATATTATTTATTTTTATAATTAAACATATGAATAAATATTAAAATAATAAATATAAATATAATTTTACAAAATTACATATTTGATATTTATATTGTATTAAATAAATTATATAAATATTTATATTTTTTAATATATTTAAATCCTTACTTGTATTCACGCGAACTTAGTTATTTAGCAATGATAATCTATTTTGATAATTGTGTGGATATATTACTTATATTTAAAAAAAATCAAATTTATATAAAGTGAATTTAATTATAAATTTATTTTTGGAATTTTTTCCCCTTGCCGAACTTCATCTGAATTTTATTGTTACTGAACATGAACTCGAACTTGAACCTTGTGACATAGGTTGCAGCATAACTACCATAAAGTATATCAGAGAAAACACAAGACCAGCCTGATGCAATCTCTCCAGTGACACCCAAAAAACAATACACAAAAATGCTCACCAGTTAAAGGTAGACCCATACCAGACTAAACAGTTTACAGAGTATAACCAGAGACCTAAAGACCCATTGCTACAGAACATAACAGTAGACACTATGACTAAAACGGATCTTTGGCGCAGCAGCTATCTGGAGGAGCTGTTTTCCAAATCTCAGATACTTGTCCATATACCCCATTCTCTGAGATAGGAACCACCTTCAATAACAGCGTGGATGCAGTAGAAGCAGGCATTGTCCCATGTACCTTGATGCCTCTGATAATCTGTGTCCTCCGCAGAGCCCTTGTCAGCAGACTATTCTCCGGTGAAGGCATCATGAAGCCACCTGAAATTCCAGAGAGCCATTATGAAAGGTTAAACATGCTCAGGGCTTGACGAAACTTCTGCAATATTTTATCCTCCACCCTAAGCTCATACAGTTCTTCTTGCACCTACATTATGGAAGCTTCAATCTGATTGCACGAGGGTTGATGCCATTTTCTGCCTGTCACATACCTCAGCTCAACCTGCAATTCGATCTCCACTCATTACATCTTCCTCATCTTTAACCTTAACCAGGAGCTCTAATAAACAAGTCCTAATTTTCTCATTCCCTACAGCCTTAGTCAACTTCTGCTTGAAGTCATTGAATATCATCGCATGTGACCAAAAGCAACTAGAATAAGCCAAGCCCTCCTTTAAAATTGTTTTCACCAGCTGGAAAGCATATACTTCATCAAAATTGAAATTTCCTCTTTAGGCAGTGGTTTGAGACTGGTCCCTGCCTATGTGTATCCTAGGACAATCCTCCACATGCCATTCTACAGGAGACTACACTGCAACAAGATAGTTACCTACACCTATCAGCCACACTGCACACAATGTGCCATCTACATCACCCAAAACTTTGCCACTTACCAACAAATACTAGAAAGATACCTTTGAACATCATTAACAAATGCTTATCCATACTTCTCTCATAAGCCACTGCGTACCATGAGCCTCCTTTGAACATTATTAATGAAAGTCCCATGAGCTGCCACATACCATGAGCCTCCACATGCTTAAATCCAATTTACTTTCTTACAATGCCTTAACTTGTCATAAAGACTTCATAAAGCCTTTAAATTTAGGGCGGCCGATCTTTCTTGATTAGGGGGGCAAGATTAACCCAGTCATTTATGTCTTTACTTTGAAGTTTCAACCAAATAGAAATCTTGAAGCAACGCCCCTTGGTTAACCATATAGTTGGCCATGGTATTTTGAACTCTATAGCAATGCGAATCTTGAAGGAGAAGAAAATTCTGTACTGATAAGTGAGCAGAAGCAGTTTTCAGTTTCCATTTTTTTCCAGACTCGAGCAGATTCAAATTTATTCTGTGATCCTTGGATATGATCATTAAGATGTCCTTTGTGTTACTTTTTGTTGGACATGTTTAAGTGTGGGTTTTGTATACTATCTATTAATGGGTGGTTAACCACTTTTGTCCTTCGTGTATTCAGCTCTTCTTGATGTCATCTTTGTGAGTCCCCTGCTTTGTAGATTTGTGAGTCCCCTGTGGGATTAAGTTTATTTTACAATTTTTGTATTTGTTAGAACAGAAGGTGTATGAGAACATCCCAATTGAAGATTTTCTTGTGAGTGTTTACAGAAGATTCTTGGGAAAGCAGTTTTTACTCTTCCTCTTTGGTATGTCCATTTACTCTTGTTTTTAGAAGGTTAATTTTTCTGATGTTTGTTCTTATTCAATTGACATTCAAAAGACTGCAATCTTGGAAACTTGCAGCATTTAACCTTTGTTTTTGTTTGGATGTATTTGTCTTTTTTACCTGGAAGTAGTCCTGGATACTAATGCAGTAGTTGGATTAGACATAACAAAGTGATGAAGGCATGTGATCATTGGTTAGATCTTTGACATGCACTAATCTAATATTATAAAATATGAAAAGTATGTTTGGGCTATGCCGGTTAACATCATGTTTTCATTACCTTGTACAGCCGCTTTGGAAAATTTGTGGAAATACAGTTTGACAGGAATGGTAAGATATCTGGAGCTGCTATTAGAACATATCTTCTGGAGAGATCTCGAGTAGTGCAGATTACAGATCCTGAGAGGAACTACCATTGTTTTTATCAACTATGCGCTTCACCTGAGGTTTGCTGATTGTTGAGTTGAGTCTGAAATTTTCTTGAATGGCATTTAACTTTTTCTGCCAAGAGTTATCTGTGCTTTCGATGTAAATGGTATTCTCATCATCCAGAGATTATTTATTAAATTCTTAACATGCTGGGTTCTTCACATTCCAAGGTTACTGCTATGTACAAGCTGGGGGATCCCTCTATGTTCCACTATCTGAACCAGAGCAATACTTATGACTTGGATGGGGTGAGCAATGCGCAGGAATATATGAGAACACGAAGAGCCATGGATATCGTTGGCATAAATCTTGAAGAACAGGTGCACATTCTTTTGATGCATATATGTGCTGCTGATTTTGTTTACTGAGTCAAATGAACTTATGCTATTTAATGGCTAGATTATTCAAAGGGTATGCTTACTGGTTTTTAGTCTCTTATGACTAATTTGGTGACAGGAAGCTATATTTCGTATTCTGGCAGCAATATTACATTTAGGGAACATTGAATTTGCCCCAGGGAAAGACCATGACTCCTCGATCTTGAAGGACCAGACATCTGTATACTATCTTCAAAATGCAGCAAAACTGTTCATGTAAGCATGTTTTGCAAATAAAGATCAGTGTTTAGAACAAGTTGCACTGCCATACAAACTAATTTTTTGGAAACTGCGCAGGGGCATTGTATTAAATTTAGCTCTCAATACATTATCACTTAAATTTCTTGCGCTCTAGTTGAATTCACTCTAAGTCAGAAAAAATACTACTGTTACCACAAGAAGTGAAGTTGGCTTGATCGATATGTAGGTTGCAGACACCTTGAGAAGGGAATATGCATTATGAAAATTATTCAGCATGCTTATCATGAAAATGGTAATTATTAATAATAATGGCTTTACTAATCTCAAAAGATCAGTTGACAAAAGAGACCCAAAAATAGTGAAGATGAATGTCTATCTCTTAGTCTTAACTGCATCAGCATTAATGCTCAAATAGTCTATATATAAAGCTGTCCTAGGGAAAAGGGTGCAGTGTCAAGTGTTCAAGGAATAAAAGTCCAAGTGGTGTTCATGTTTAGAATTTAGATCTCATCACACAACTATGTAATGTAGCCTTTGTGTTAGCTCTGTGAGCTTCCCTGTAGCATATGCAATCCATAATGCCTTTTGAAGCTTGCAACTTTCACAGCTCTTGTGACAATAGTAATCCTATAGAAGGTTCCCCGCACAAAAGAATGACCTCATTCACTTCTGTAGCCATCTTATGGCTTTGATGTTTTTATCATCTACAAACTGCTGTAACTTTCCTGCTCACTCGTGGATATTCCTTGTGGGATTGCAGCCTACTTGTCTCACTTGCAACCTGAAATGCCATATTGTTGTTTTTTTGGCTGTAGAGCTCTTTTGGTTGCCAAATCCACAATCCCATTATTCCAATGATATTTGTTTGCTTGCACTTAGTGAACTATGCACCAGCCCTGCACAAATCAGTTATCTCTGCTAAAATGCCATGAGGCTCTTACATCTATGAACTCTTTCAGCCCCAAACTGGCTTTCTGTACTGAGCACTCCTTAGTTCTTACAGATTGTTGATGGGACCATTATTCGGACTTTGGCCCAACTATCTTCAACATCATTAGTCTCACGGTTTGAGAATCCCCCTTGGTCGGTTGCAAGTGTGCTTCCATCAGCTTCAAGTTTAGACAGACCACCATATCTTATGAAGTAAAAGGGTCTGCTGCCTTTGTTCTCTCTAGAAGGTAGAGACTGAGGAGCATTTTATTTCAATGTCCAGTCTTCTATGAAATCTATGGAAGGTGCCTATTGGTTATGTATAGATTCTATCTTTCTGGTGGTTCTCTATCCACTTTCTTCCACTACCCTGAACTTGGATGGTTGGCTCTTTTTTTCATGAGGTCATCAATATCAAGCATAGATCTCTCTGTGGAGGTCCAAGGTTTATCAGGTTGATTACTTTCTTCTTTCAGCTCATAATAGATTTTGGAGGCCTTAAGTGCCTTTTGGTTACTGCTGATTCATGTACTGATGAAGACAGATTGGTGAGACATTGCTCAACCTTGCAGTCTACTGTGACTAAATCTCTCATTCTACTACAACTTCGGGGAACCTCTAAAACCCTTCTTTGATGACATAGATCTTGAAGACAAGCTCATATTAGTATTATCAATTTCTTTTCTACCCACCACCAGCTTTTCAGCCATGACTATGAGTGTTAGGGAAGGTTCTATGCAGAATAGGTCACATCCTAGGATTGTGCAGCTTGAGTTCCTTAGCCTTGGACTTTGCCTGATGAGTATTCTGAGACTCTGCATTGGTACTCCTACAGGGATGATAATTTCATTGGCTCCTTGAACATGTCCCAGAATATAAACACCTGATGATTATTGTTCCCTAGCCTGTGTGGTCTTCATCTGCTTCCGCTGCTATTTTTTCTTGTGCTTGTTTGGGATTTGTC
This sequence comes from Sequoia sempervirens, assembly GCA_007258455.2. Taxonomy (NCBI): domain Eukaryota; kingdom Viridiplantae; phylum Streptophyta; class Pinopsida; order Cupressales; family Cupressaceae; genus Sequoia; species Sequoia sempervirens. Next base: position 117,133 of record VDFB02321910.1, read on the forward strand.
CTTTCTTAAGCCCCATGTGTTTTTCCTGCTTTTCTTGCTTCTTGTATAGTGGCCCTTTGCTCGAGTTCTTCGCTATTGTATCTGTTGTATGCTCCAGTCCCTTTCACCTGTTTTTGTAATTTGTGGACATTAATATAACTTTTTTTTTTCTTTTTCTTTCTATTTGAGGACTTCCATTAGCATATATGGTGTTCTTCATTTGTAATAGCTCTGCATTCTGCATCAAGAAGTTAAGTCAATAGAAACAAATTAAAATGCCCTAAAAGAAGATAATCATACCCTCCACACATGCACAGATATTGTACATTTTTAAATAACTTTTTTGCCCCTATGGTGACAAACTATTAACTGGAATTTTTTTATATAATGTGATGAGTACATCTATCAACATGTTCATTCTTCTTAAAGCTCTTAATACAACTGGAATTTATATTTAAACAAGATCAGAAGAAATTTTAATAATCCTTCATGCAAAATGTAGAATCCCTTTACTAAGTAATTTCCTCCACAAGAGGTTGATTGGAGGAGTCTCAAATTTTAAATAGATTTGTCCTTTTTTGGTCAACCATCCGAGGAGATTATACTCACATTTCAACATTTGATGCTCATTAAAGATCCTGACATTATTACTTTGAAATAAAGTGACCACATCATAAAGCGTGACATAGGTGTCCTGAAATGAAGTAAGCTCCTCACAAAGTTTACTTGTTAATTGGAAGTGAAGAAAACTTCTCACAGCTGCTTTGGAGGGGCTTCTTCCTCAAAATTGGAAATAATGAAGGAAAGCTACAAAGTGCTATTAATTGACACCAAATTAAAAAACAGTCAATACTAACATTTTTCTTGCAGAAAAGATATTAAAAGTTATAGCAAAGCAAGATGACACAAAAAATTCAGCTTTTTGCCCCCATTCAGCTATTTAATGGTAAACATCTAGAGGCCAATCAATCTAAATAATATCAAAAAAATTGTGTGGAACTTCTGTTGTCGATATGGGTGTCACTAGCTGTACATACTACAGATGCTTGCCTGGTTCTTCTTTGCCGTACTTGGTAGTTGCAGTCCTGCAGTGATCTGGGGAGTTCTTAATGCCATGTGAACAAATTATACTTCCAGATACCCATTTTTCATACATAGGCCAAATCTGTTTTTCCTGCAAAATAGAGAAACAGTGAAAAGTACAGAACTTGGATAGTTGCAGGTCCTTACAGTGGTTTGGTGACCTCTTAACACTGAATAAAATAGTTTTCAGATATTGATTTCGCTTAAAGGTTGAATTTAGTCTTACAAAAAGATTTTTTATATGTACAGACTTAAAGAATGAATTTCAGAATGTTTTTTTTTTGATAGATAAATGAGGAATTTTATTGGGTAGCCTCACTCATAAGAAGTAAGTTTATGGGCAATAAGTGTTACAGTACAAAATTTCTGCAAAGAACATGCTATTGAGAGATGAGATGACAAACATTAGTTAATGTCCGTATCTGTGTGAAGCCTGGACATGCAGCTAGAGCTACAATACAAAAAATGCTTCAAAGTGCATACTAGCAAAAACCAAGATACGAACTACTGCAATGAGGCCACATGAAAGAGAGTGAGAAATCCAAAGAGTGAGGAGCCATCGTGAGGCTTTGGAGGCCCAAGGATTGATATCTTGCCCAACCAAAGTTCCCCATTCTAAGCCCGTGTCATTCCCAACAACTCTTTCTTCCTCCAATGCTAACCGATGTTGTTTACCATCTCCAATAACCAGATTTACCTACTCAATAGATTGATCAGTGTCTATTGTCAACTTGCCATCTGAGCCATACACCCTTGCTTCTTGAGGATGCCTTTCATTGTACCAGCCATGCCTCTGGTTGACATAGTGCACTCTCTAGGCATGGTCCTTGTCCAACCCAACCATCTGACATACAATAATGTCCTGAAGGTCGGTTGAAGCAACTTCAGAATACTAGAATTATCTGAAAACTTGGAATGAAACACTGTAGACCTGGAAATGATACAGCAGTTTTGTCTACCTCAACTCTCTTAGCTTTATTAAATTCCATGAAAGTCATGTTGTGGCTAAGATTTTCAAATTGTTTCTTAAAGGTTTTTATTTTTTAACCTTGGTGTAAAAGCCTTAGGGATTGACTCTTTTGGCTCAGTTATGGTGGCTGCCACTAGCTTCTCCTCCACCAACACAATAGCTTACCACGTGGTTGAACCCCATGTTGCTGAAATGATAATTGATATTTGATATTCGTTATTTACAAAGGAGAGGAGAAACTCCTTATATAAAGAATTACAAGACCATGTTTCTAAAAAGAAACAATCATTAACTAAAGCAAACTAAAGCAAATAATGGAAAGATACTTAAAGCTAACTGAAGCAAACTAAGTTAAACAAGAAGTAAACTACCAACTAACTAAAAGCTAAGATGACCATTAAATATTAAAATAATACTTTAATACCCTCCCTTAATGGTCATCCTTCTAACTACACCAAGCTTATCTCAAAATTTTACAAATTTATCCGGATTGAGAGATTTGGTGAGAATGTCTGCAGTTTGATCCTCAGTTGGAATATACTGCAACATCACAGATCCATCTTCAACAAGCTGGCGGATGAAATGACAATGAAGCTCAACATGCTTGGTCCCTTGTGGAAGACTGGATTCTTGGGAAGCTTTAACACCCCTTCATTGTCACAGAACAAGGGTGAAGGCCTTGCTTGAGACATTTGCATGTTAGCAAGCATCCTTCGAAGCCATACTACCTCACATGCAGCCTTAATTGTTCCCCGATACTCGGCTTCTGTCGAGGAAAGAGCGATTGCCTGTTGCTTCTTGCTTGTCCATGTGACTACACCCGTACCAAGACTAAAAATGTACCCAAAAGTGGACTTCCTGTCATCAATTGAACCTGCCCAATCTGAATCTGTAAAACCAACCAGCCTAGGATCTTTTCATTTGCTATATAGAATGCCAAAGTCAGGTGCCCCTTTCACATATCTCAACACTCGCTTTGCTGCAACCCAGTGCTCTGCCTTAGGGGCAGTCATGAAACGAGAAATGTAGCTTAGAGCAAAACTAAGATTAGGCCTAGCAGCAATAAGATAGATAAGGCTGCCCACTAGTTGCTTGAATGCAGACTTATTCACCACTGGTGAGTTTGATTTGGCTGAAAGTTTCAGCCCCTTCTCCATAGGAGTAGATGAGATTTTGCAATCTTCCATCTTGAATTTCTCCAGCAAACTCCTGGCATACTTTGACTGAGAAATGAAGATACTGCCACTTGTCTGCCAAACTTCTCCACCCAGACAATAGTGTAGGAGGCCCAAGTCCGTCATCTCAAATGCTGGACACAAATTCGACTTGGTCTGTTCAATCAAATGTAACCTACTACCAGTAATGATGATATCATCCATTTTTGCATCCAATTCAAGGTTTATGACTTAAAGGTTTGCTCCCCTTATCTCTTTTGGAAGACAAATTAACATTCAATTAAGAAGAAGCAATTTTTGATTGTTAGAGGGGCTTGGCTAGAGAAAGTTTGTAAGTGCTTGATTGAGGGATTTTATGAAATCAACAGGGGCCTTATCACAGATAACATATAGATTAGAATATATTGCAAAACACAGATTTGATCTTAAAAACTGCTCAAGCTTAACTGTTTTCCCCTCTAGGAAGAAATTTTGGCCTTGATGTTCTTTACAAGATCCAATGACAACCTTCTGCAACATCCTGAGAATAGAAGGATGCCTAGATATTTGCTTGGGATTTGGCTAAATTTTAAAGTCCAGGACAGGAGTAGGGCTCTGGTCAAGCCTTGGGAAGGCATTGAAAAATACACTTAGGATTTTTTGCACTTCTAATTTAACTTGAAGCCTTAGAAGAAAAGATTTTCTTGACCACTCCTACCTCCTCCTTTTTAGTAGCAGCAATCAAATTTGTATCATCAACAAACAACATATGAGAGAAGGGGTTAGCTTCTAGGAGTAAAGTCGTTCCTTTCCAACACTGAGTAGATTTGGTAGTTGTTATGTATTAGAACTACAGTCGGTTCCTATTTTTAATGCTCATCTCTCTTAGTTATCTTTGTTAGTTTGATTTTTGTTTCTTTTAGTTCTACAATCACGTCCTCGTGATTATCTGTTTCTTTCAGTTAAGTCTATAATCACGCCCCATGATTATTGCAACTCTATCATTGTAGCTATATATTCTTTGCTTAAGTAATATATCATCTGATAATTTACACAATATGGTATCAGAGCATAGACTCGAGCCTGGGTGATTTTTTGTTTTTGGTTAAGATTTTCGTGCAAGGGTTTTCAGCTGGTGGGTGCGTGTTTCTTCTTGGGCGTGCGTCTAAACCCTTCTGGGCGCAACTTTAAATCTCTTCAAGGCGCGTTCTTGTTCTGCATTTTTTTTTCGTTTCTTCCTTTGGTGTGTTTCTGGGTGCAAATATGAAGAAAATTGCGTCGAAGTTTGTGGGCATTTGGTGTGACCTGTATTCCGCGCGACTCTGTTTTTGATGGATTTTCACGGGATTTTGGGGTGTTTTTTCTATGATCACGATTCCTTTCCTGTGCGTTTTTCCTGTGTTTTTCTTTTGCACGCGATCTGGGCGTTGCTTGTTTTACCAGGCCATGATTTTGAAGGGTTTTCTGGTGCATTTTTGTCAGATTTTTTGATGCGACTTTGGCGCGCGATTTACCTTTGTTTTTGGCGCATGTTTTCAATCTTTTTTGGAGAAATGGGTCTATTTTTTGAGCAGGACTAAGGTTTTTTGGACACGTTTATGCAGACACATTTTTTTCTTCCTGGTCTACGATTTATGAAGATCTTCTGCTGCGTTTCTCTTGCTTCTCTAAAGACGTCTTTTATAGTCTTCTATTTGTTGCAATTTCAGGAATCTTGAAAACATTGTTTTGCATTTTTTTTAAGAAAGCTTGAGCCGACTAGGGTTTCTAATAAAACCTTTGTTTACAGAGCCGAAATTTTATTCTAATCACAATATTTTTTTGGGTTTTTGGAGATATTTTCTTGGTTGTCTATTTTTTTCTGGGTACTTCAAAATTCGTACCTTGGGATCCGTGCTTTGAAATTTGTGCCAAGTTCACGTGATTTCATGGCAGCTTGAAAAGTTCTTAAAGCCAATTTTGACAATTTTATAGGAAAATAAAAATTTGTAAAGAGTTTTTGGAAATTTTTCTTCAAAAATTTACACAAAGTTACCTCGTTTTTTGTGTTTTGGAAAACGGGAGGGATGGTGTCTTTGTACAATATTATGTTGGAAAGTTTGCAGAGGTTCAATGGAAAGAATTACAACACATGGAAGTAGAGGATGCTTACCATCTTTGAGTACCGGTGTCTAGATGTGTTTGTTCTAGGTATAGAAGTTCGTCCCATTGTTGCTGGGAAGGATCAGGACAAGTATGATGAAAGTAATAGGGAGTCAGTCATGCTTCTTAAATTATCTATCACCGATGACATGTTACCAAAAATACCTTTTGGTAAATCCGCTGCGGAAATTTGGAAGCATTTGAAAGATCTTCGTGAGACCTCAGATAAAGGAAGGGCTTTCTTTCTAAAGAATATGCTCTTTTCTATTATGATGGATGACCAAGTGTCTTTGCAGGAGCACTTGATGAAAGTAAAAAATATTTGCGATCAATTGGAGGCCATTGGTCGTAAGGTAGAAGAGGAGGATATGATGGTGATCACTTTGAAAAGTTTGCCACGTTCCTACGAACATTTCATTGAAACGCTCAACATTACATCCACCAATGTTGACTTGAAGTTTGATGAGATGTGCAACAAGCTTTTGTAGCAGGATCGGTGGAAGAAGCAGTTTGGGAGCAACAATGAGTCTCCAAGTGTTGAACAAGCATTTACTACCAAGGACGTTGGCAAAGGCAAGTCCACTCAGCAGAAAGGACAAGGCGATTTGGAGAAGGGCTCCAAGAAGTCTTTTACTTGCCATTACTGTAGAAAGATTGGTCATATACAGAGGTATTGCAAAAAGCGGTTGGCTAACGAGAAGTCCAACTAGGAAGCATCTCGGCAAAGTGCTCACGTAGCGGAGCAGACTGAGCAGAAGGAGCAGGAGGAGTCTGCACACTTTGCATTTTGATGACCAACACAATTTGGGTAGACTTAGTTTTTAGTTGATAGATTAAGCATTAAGGGAGGGTATTAGAACTACAGTCGGTTCCTATTTTTAATGCTCATCTCTCTTGGTTATCTTTGTTAGTTTGCTTTTTGTTTCTTTTAGTTCTCCTACAATCACATCCTCATGATTATCTGTTTCTTTAGTTAAGTCTATAATCACGTCCCCATGATTATTGCAACTCTATCATTGTATCTATATATTCTTTGCTTAAGTAATATATCATTTGATAATTTACACAATATTATGCTCCTACTCAAACCCCGAGCCATGATGATAAACAAGTAGAGTGAAATTGGGTACCCCAATTGGAGCTGGAAAAGAAGCCAACTGAACATCCATTCACTTGAACCAATAAGGAAGGGATGGAGAAACAACTCCAGATCCAATCACACCAATTGCCAGACAAAATACAATGGTTTGGTACTTTTCTTCGGAAAATTGAGCTTATCAATTTTACCTTTTTCTTTTTATAATTTGAGAGAGTGCACAATTTCATGAGTGAGCACAACACCATCAAGGATCTGCTTTCCTTTGACAAAACAACCTTGCTTTGTGGAAATAAAGCAGGGCATTATCCCTTTGAGTTTGTTTGTCATTTCCTTCGTAATGATTTTGAAGATTGTGTCATACAAAGCTATGGTTCTGAACTTAAAGTATAGAATTTTCTTAAAGTCTGCTCTTTCAGGGACAAGGGAAAAAAAGGTATTAATGATTTCTTTCAGAAGCTCTCTAGATTTCTGTGCTTCATTCACAAGCACAATAACTTCACCACTTAGGACACCCTATAAAGCTTGATAAGAGCCCATGGAGAATCCATCTGGCTCCAGGGTCTTGTCCTTCACCATTGCTAGTACAACTTCCTTTATTTCATCTTTTGGAAAAGGATTAGGGAGACTGATGTTATTATCCTCCACAACAAATGAGAGATGTTGGATAGAAATTCCTCTTGGGCTAAACAACAAGTGGTCCCATTGGAAGAGTGAAGGTTGCTGAAAAAACTTCCAACTTCTTCCCTAATAGCTCCCAGGTCACTAATTCTTGTGCATTGCTAGATTGAATCATGCTAATCTCGTTAACTTTTCTACTAGCAATTTGGAGTTGTGAAAAAATTTAGTGTTAAGATCCGCATAATGCAGCCCGATCTTTCTAGACTTTTGTTTCCAAAAGCCTCCCTGACATGCCTCCTCCTTCTCTTCTAACAGCTCAGCTGTCAAACCATTCATCTGCATTTCCTCATTGATTGTACCAGGTAAAAGCCTTGGATCCTCCTCTAGAAAAGACTTTTCTAAAATGGTTTTTGCTCCACTCTCTGATGCATCATTTACCATACTTAAGCTTTTGCATAAAGCAACCATTTAAAACCCACTAAAAGGGACACTCCTTCCATGAAAAATTGAATGGATCATGGATTGATTAATATCTTAGCCATTTAAGTTTGAGTTTGAAAGGGTTATGGACAAATCTTCTCTCATCAAAATTCAGATTGGGGCATGGTTGGATTGGAACCTTAGCTAGAGAAGGACTCACAAACCTTAGACTTCCTCTTAAGAAATCACACCCAAGAGTACCTAGAGAAATCATCATTCAATGATAAATAGTACAAAGACTTACCAATGGATGGGATATTCATAGGACCAAACACATTGCTTTGTATCACCTTCAAAATCTCTTCTGCTCTAGTACTTACAGAGTTGAACACTCAGTTCTGTTTTCCAAGCACACAATGCTCACAAACGTATCTCTAGAAAAAATCAACATGACCTTCCACCATATCTTTGCTGACCAAGGTTTTTACACCTTTTTCACTTAGGTGACCCAACCTAAGATGCCATAAAAACCTAGATTTAGATGTAGTTACATTATCTTGTTGTCATACATCCAACCTATATAGAGTACTGTGCTTCACCTTTTTTTACAAGGACCAAATTACATCTTGCTAATCTACAACCTTTTCTATCAAATACGGCATGAATTCTCGAGTCAACCATTTTAGACATAGACATAAGGTTTCTTGCCAAACCTAGAATGTGTAGAACATCCAAGAGTCTCCTTACCTTACCATCCATGATGGCAAGTTTGAGCTTTCCTGGACCCACTATCTTTAAGGATTTGTTATCATTGAGTAACACTTGCCCTTCATCACACATGGTATATTCCAAGTACCACTCCCTTTGTGGTGTCACATGAAAAGAAGCACTTGAGTCAATTAACCAGGAATCATCACCAATGACATTAGCAAAAATAAATGCATCACTGCTATACTCATCATTGTCTAAGGACCTATCAAAGGAATTGTCCTTCATCTTGGACTTACACTCCCTTATGTGACCCTTCTTACCACAATTCCAGCATTTTACTTTAGATTTACTAGGAGTTTTAGACCTGTCCTTACCTTGAGACTTCTTATCTCCAATCTTCTTATTATCTTTATTCTGCTTAGACTTGCCTCTAGCAACTAGGGCATCAAAAGAATTACTATCCATGTATTTTTCGTAATCTTCTCACTTAACAAATTGTCAACAACATTTTCTTTAGTGACACAACGTTATTGTTGAAGGACATAATCAGGTTTACCATGAATTTAGTAAGGAACAAAGTAATACAATGTTCTTGTCATCTTCATCCATTTTGACTCCTATTTATGCAAGTTGACTTAAATCATATTAAATCTCTTCAAACGATCAACTATCAAGTCTCCCTCCCTCATTTTTAAATAATATGACTTCTTTTTCAAAAGAAGTTTGTTAACTAAACTTGTACATTGATATAATGTTCCTAACTTCTTTCACAATGAATTTTCCATTGTCTCCTTGGACATATTCATTAACATAGAATCAAATAGGCATAATTGGATCGTACTTCTTTCTTTCTTATCCAATTTTACCCACTCTTCTTAGACATACCTAGGGGTTTGGTCGAAGAAGATACCGTAGTCCATTGATCTCTTTCTATGAGAAGATCCTCCATCCTCAACTTTCAATTCAAAGTTTTCTCCATTGAATCTCTCAATTTTAGAACTCAATATGCTAGCCATAGATTTAAAACTATTTTTTTTTCTCATAAAGTCTTTTGAAGTTTTTTTTTGTGTCTAGTTATACATGAACTGCAATAAACCAACCATTGTAGGTTTTGCCATTGCACATGCTAGGGTTTTGATTCACAACGAAATAGTAACCACTCAAACAATCTACACTCTGATATGAAATGATGTGGATTTTGAGCCATGTTTTCTATAGCCAATAGACTGGGATGAAGAAACTTAAGACTATTTAGGTGATAGTCAACAACACTTGCAAAATCTATCTAACAACATGTATGAAAGTAAATGGAACAATATGCATCCACAAGATTATACAATACACAAAGATTTTTGTGGGAAACGTTTTTGCAAGAAAAGCCATCACCACAAGACATTCATAATTATATTATTCAGAATTAGAAAGGATTAAGTACGTCTTTGGACTTTTTACAAAGTCTCAATCTACAACATACTTCTTCTGCAATCACTCTAGTTACACTAGACAAGGTTCAATCCAACATTATCAATGTCTATATTGTCTATTGAACCTTCCAACCTTGGCGCATTCATGCAAGGGTATAACTATATATACATAGTTCATGGGAATACGAATTGTCTAATTGTCTGACCAACCCACGAATTACCAAGAGTCATGCAACTGTAATTTGACCATACTTCTTCTGCAATCGCTCTAATTACACTAGACAACTCAATGCTATCAATGTTTGTATTTTCTCTTCAACCTTCCAACCTTGGCACATTCACACGAGGTGATATATATAGACGTGTTCATGGGAATACTGATCATTTAATTGTTCAACCAACCCAAGGAACACCAAGAGTCATGCAACTATAGTCTGACCATCCATGATGTCAGCATATTGCATAAACTACCAAGTTTGATGTCTCCACATGGATAATCACCTTGTACAATTTGCCTTTGCTACACACCATAGATGAAATGTCACAACTTCAACACTATTGGTGTACATAAATGTTTTCGGAATAGCCACCACTAACAGCTCCTCGCATACAATAGCTCGCACCAATACAACATTACTTCTAATTGCTTGCGATATCTTGTGCCATCTTCCAAGACATTGTTTTCCTCTCAAATTGTGCTGCATGAACTCCAATTCTGTCACAAATGCCCCTGCACCACTATTCATGTTTTCAAGAAACACTAAACATGTATGTGGTTATGAGTTCTTACAAATGACTTGTAGTTTTTGTCACGGCACCAGCACATGTAAACAAAGCATGTATGTTGCACTGCAACTTACCACCACAACATCATCACATGTTAGTCAGCACAAATACTATACTGCAATGCCTGAAAACTCACTTCATACTACAACAATGTACTTTGTAGACAAACTCTTCGTACAAGGGCTTTTGACAGGTGAATCTTATACAAGTCGCAACAATGGTTATAACCATAAATTTCCACCTCCTTAAAAGAGAAGGGAGAGGATAGGTCAATGTCTCAACAAATCTACTTTTCCTTATAAAATGAGCTTACAGGTAATAAGGGGTGAAATGCATCATTTAAATAGTTTTCAGAAGAAGGTAAATTTGTTCCGTTATTAATGGTCAACTAGACACATCTGACGAATGAAGTGAAGTTACTGTCGAGCATGAAAAATAGATAATATGTTGATGCATTATTTTGGTGGGTGCATAAGACATCCTTGAATGATAGGCATGGTAAAACACTAGATATCCATTCTCATAGATAGCCATGAAATTTGAAGCTTACATGAGGTATTTGTGTGGAGGATACGCTAGATGAGCGAAAAGAGGGAAAAACTAGAATCATTGGGAACAGTACACTAAAATACAGAAGACACCTACCTTATTGTAGGATAAGCATCTAACAGATAGCTACACTTCTTGATATGGGGAGACTTGTAGGATAGTTGTGCTATTGTTGGAGACATCTTTAGACATTTCATAGTATCTTGTGGCACCTCAGTGAATGTGCCTTGTTACAAAAATAAAATGAAAGCGAAAAGCAACTAAATGAAGCATCCTATACCCTACATGGGCAAAAGTCCAACTTGAATAATTTCTTATTCATATAAACAAATATTTTAGCAGAAAGTTTGAAGAGCTGAACCAAATTGATATCATGATTATATACTGAGTGCTTGAGGCTCATACTCAGATGCTATGGAGTAATACACATCTTGAGCTGCTGTATGATAGTTCTTCAGATACACAAATATCTTGTAGCTAAAAATACCAAGTTAAGCACTTGAGTAGGTGTAGCTGGTGGATAACTTGTTGATGCCTACAACTGCATACTTTATAACCAAAAATACCATGTTAAGCACTTTAGTAGCTGTAGCAAGTGGATAACTTGTCTATGCCTACTGCTGCATAATTTATTGCTAAATATGTTTAACATTATAATCAACCTTAGAAAGGGTGGTGATAAATGCAAAAATGCTTTTCATTTTGTACAGTTATTTTTTTATTATTATGGTTGGTTTCACCTTTTGATTGTTGCAATTGTTGTCACATTATTTTTTAAGAAGGGTTGAAAAAATTCTTTGATAGTTGAAGATGTTAGCCCATCTGTTTGATTATGAATAGGACACTATAAAATTTAAATTGCATCCTTTTCTTTGTGGACACTTTTTTCCACTCCTACACACATAGATATACTGATGTATATGCTATGAACTTTATACATGTTCATTTTACTGAGCGTATTAACAAAATTCTATGTTTATATTCTGCTCCCATTTACTATTTAGTACTTTGGCGTTGTGGCTAAGTCAGTCTGGCTTGTTGATCTTGATACCCAGTTGTTCTAGTCTCATGTTTGTGCAAATAGTACTTTGCCAGTGGTTACATAAGTTGATGTTAAATCCCACCATTCAACAGCTTTGGTCAGAAACTTGGAGAATGCTTTGGATAGTTTGAGGGAACAGCAAACATTTCTGACAGGCAGCACCCTGAGTTCTCCCAGGACCCATCTAGGCAGAGATGCTGGTGATTGCAATGTAGGAGGAAGTAATATGTGGACTGGCACACCCATGGAGAGACCCCAGTTGAATATAGATTTTAAGAACTGTGCTGATAGCAGTGGTATCAAAGTGCTGCCTTCCAGAAAAATGCATGTTTCTTGACTAGAGTACCCCAGGTATGGGACAAGTTAGGAGCATGGCCATGACCATGGAGGGGGTAATGATGATGGAACATCAGCACCTTCTGGCCTAGCATCTTTGCAGGGCCAAGGAAGGCAAGGGTGTTGCATCACCGGCCTAGTAGATGAAGCGAGACAGAGTGTGCATGGCTAATTGGCTGTGCTGTGCATTTTTTGTATTTTATATCAAAGTGTATGACAGTATGGTACTTTGGTGCTCTTTTGTTTCTTTTGGTAGGATGAAACCATTTTGTGTTGAAATTTTGAATGTCTGCGGACGAAGTAAAGATGATGGAAGATCAGCACCTTCTGACTTAGCATCTTTGCAGGGCTAGGAAGCCAAGGGTGTTGCATCACCAGCCTAGTAGATGAAGGGAGACAAAGTACGCATGGTTAACTAGCCATTCTATGCTGTTTTTGTATTTTGTATCAAAATGTATTCCAGTATGGTAATTTGGTGGTTTATGGTCGCTTTTGGTAGCGTCAAGCCATTCTGTGTTGAACTTTTGAATGTTGACCTTTTTTTACACTGTGTTCTCCATTTTCCAACATCTGACCAGGTCAGTTGACATTCAAATCAATACCAATGTTGGTACCCTTTTTTATTTTCTTCTCCAGTTTCCTTATGAATCTCACATATAGTATGTTTCTCACACTGTGCTAAACTTGAAATATCTATATGATTGCTTAATATCTCTTCCAAAGGCTAATTTCAAGTTTGATTTGCATAGTCATGAAATTGGTGCATGCCAAACAAATTCGTCACTAAACCACACAGGACCTCACACCCTATTTAGACTTAGACTTTCCAGATGGATAAAAGATTGAAATACAGTTAATCAATAAATTAAAAGTCAGCAGGAATTTTATTTGTGAGAAATACTGAGAGCTATCAAGAGGAGACTAAATAATAAAGATGTCAGAGTAGGAAAATAAATAGATAGACTAGAAAAGGAACCTTATCCTAGTTTTTTGAAAAATGTAGTTCATGATGAAATACATCATTATGAAATGCTAATCAATAACAGTTGACTAAGGTGAATCTTGTGTCATGAAGCAGTATATATATTGAGTAACAGATTTACATTGATGGGAAAAAAAGATTCACAAATTAAAGATTTGATTTTTTGTCTGAAGCTATATTGATGAAAATCATTGTGAAAGATTTATCAAGAATTTGGTTGCTCAATAAAAACTCTAGCAAGCCTTTTATGTCAAGTTCCTTTTCCAGTAGTTCCATCAATGGTTGGAAATTATTCTTCAGATTCTTTAAATGTTGAGGCAATAGAGCAGAAATTTGTTAGTATTTCATTACTTCAAGTCTTTTGACAATGGTTATATTCTCTATGAGCTAATAATTTTTTTATCTCGATTACCAAAGATTTATAAGTGTTGTTGGCTTGATAGTTATGCTGCCAAAAAATCAACTTGTTACAATAACAACTACCAAAATAGTAATAGAGTTTTATTTAGTGTCATGAATCAGCTTATTCTTAAAATTATATGTGTCACCTTGATTAAGTGCAGTTCTATCTTTTTTCCAACCAATCCATGTGTAATGTCCCCTTCTCGAGATTGCCCTAAATCTTGCCCTAGAATCACATGTTTAATGTAGTTAGGGTTATAACTTACCAATTAAATGCTTTAAGCAAGATGAATCTTGGTTTAGGTCCTGTAATCATGTTAGATAACATTGGAAATATAATTCATATTATCAAAACATATATAATAAATGTCTTATCTATTTAAACCATGTAAAATACATAAATATTTCAAACCTATATAAACTACATAATATCTATAGTGCATGATGGAAGATTAGCAATAATAGTGTTGGAAATATTGTCATTGATGCCAAAGGTGCTCAGTCAAGATAGTTGATTGTTGTCATTGATGTCAAAAGTGTATTGAAGATTGCTGGTAAGCTTATTGCCATTAGTATCAACAGAGATGTCATGAACGCCAAATATTGTTATTTATGTCAGAGGAGAGAAATTATTTTTCCAAGTTAGAAGGGCCTACTCACTTAGCGAAGTGTATGCTCACAAGGTTTTTGCTAGACATTTTGATGAGGTCACAGATATGCCCAATACAAAGCAACGAAAGGCATGAAGAGCATACTATGAAGAGCAGAGATTATATTTATAAAAACAGCAATTAAAATATATAATATGCAGCTATATGAGACAGAAGCAAATAAGACAAAAATAGAAAAAGACAAAATTCATGTAAGACAAATTGTCATATCTACAATTAAGATATGTAAAAGACATGAAGGCAGCACTTTAATTAATTTAAAAGCAGCACTAAGCCTTTAAAGGCATCAATACATAATTAATATGGACAGCGATCAAGTTTAATATTTAATATAAACAAATGTTTTTGCCAACTCATTAATCCTGGCTGACTTTATGAAGTCACAAGCATATAGAAGAAGCAGCGATTATTAATAAGAAAGCAGCGATGAAGTAATAAAGGGCAGTGAATATATTTGAGAAGGCAGTGACCATGTGTATATTAAAAAGGATTATAAATTAGAATCTAAAAAAGCAATGATTAGAATCTCCAAAAGGTGGTGGATAATGAATAAAGCAACCTGATGAAATCATAAGGCATAACAAATGATTTTATCAAAGGCAGCACTTAATAATGTTATATAAGACAAGATTTATAAGAGACAAAAGACAAAAGGTGAATAAAATAAATATTGAATAAGACAAAACATCCCTCATATAAGACAAAATTTGTCTTATCTAATGCAAGGAAAAGGTGCGATTAGTTTTATAAAGACAGTGATAGAGATAATTTCATGGAAACAATTGTATCAGAGCTTGGGTCACGGGTTCGAACCCTTCGCTTGCGCTGGGGGGGTTGTTGCAAGCTGTGCACCCTTGGTCTCCTTGTCTGTGCAGCATAGGGCTCGGGTTCGTGACATGGCTTAACCGCGTCCCGTGGATTCATTAACTATGGTGGTTGTATTGTGCATTAACAAGTTGATCTTCTGGTGCAATGGCAACTGTCTATGCAACAAATAGGACTTGGATGAGAAACATGATAGGGTGCCCGAAGCTATCCTCATGCTAAGCCCAAGAGTGGATATACCATCCCTCTTGGCCCCAAGTGGCAGACATGCTGGCATCTAACCTGGGGTGGTGTGCTTAGTGGATAAACTTGTATCTGCCTTCCCTATCCATGCTGCCTTATCCATCCTTCTTATGATTGAGACTCATTGAATTCATCTCAACAACCGACCCGTGTAGAGTTTGGAGGGAAAGCTACAATGGAGTGCTTGCAGATTCTCCTATCTAAACCCAAGGGCGGACATTCACCCCCTTGGCCTACAAGTGGTAGAGACACAGGGATCCAACATGGGGTGGCGTACTTGGAAGGAAATCTAGTATTTTCTCCCCCTTATTGTATTTACCCACTCCTCCACATGGTTGCTTATTGGGAATGAGCAATTTAACGACTAATAGGAATCTAGTTTGACCAATAGTTACATCAATAAACATATCTAGATTCATAACAGATTATACATTAATAAACATATCATCACTCACAATAATCATAATGGTGCATACCACAATACTTTTTAAAATATAAGACTGCTATATTCTAAGATGCAAATATATTAGCAAATGCTGACTTCTGCCCTTGTCTTCTGAGTGCAGATAATTATGTTTGATTTACTCCTATTGCCTTGCTGTTCGATCTGTTTTTAATATTCAGAAGATTTTGCTTGCCCCCCGGGTATCGCTACTTATGTTCTTTTTTTACCCTCTTTAAATCTTCAAGAGAGGTGTCCTTATGTAGAGAGGGGACAAAGAGAGGTGCCTCATTTTTAGTAGGCACCCTTTTATTTATTTGATCGCTGCAATATTATTAAAACTAATCACTGCCTCTTTTCTTGTTAAAATATAATCATGCCTTGATCGCTGATCTTGGTTATTTATTAATATGCTTTATTTAATATGTCTTGATTGCTGATATTATCTGTTGCCTTTCATACCAATGTAATCTTCTGTCCAAAAAAGTGGTCGCTCCACTTAATTTCTGTGAGGGTTATGATAGGGGCATGACAGCTTAGTTTAAAGGCAACGATTTATTATTGGAACTTGCTGCAATTTTTCCTAAGTGCTTTGGAAAAGTTGGGGGCATGACACCATGAATATAGATCAATCCTACTTAGACAATGTAGTGTACAGATATCACCTGTTTAATTCTTATTTGGAACATCTGTAGGATCTTTCATGTCTAATCTTACAACTACTTTATAACTTTAGTTTCTAACTACTTTATAACTTTAGTTTCTAACTAGTGTACTCATTGCATACATAGAAAATGGTTAAGGTGAAAAACACAAAAAATCTAATTCTTTTGTAATACTAGTTTCTATTGGATATCGATATTGGACAAAATATTTACTATCAGGGAAATATATAAATTCAACTCATGTGGTTATATAGTATGCCATTTGGTTGATGGAGGTCCAATTCATACAGGTAAAATATAACAGTTGCCCTGCTAATGGGGTGGGAACAAAAGTGGAGATAGACCAGACAACAATATCATGCTAATTATAGACTATATTAAGCATTTAAAACCTTTGCATATATTCTAAAACTTCCTAATAAGGTGAATACACCTCCTACCTATAACAGAAACTTTAGACTCACCTACTTACAGCTAAGCTGGAAATTTTGTAGAGAAGTTGTAGCCCTTTGTGGTTGACTCGCCCTCCTTAAAAAGCTAGCACTTTCTTCAACACTCTTAATGCCAAGAAACTTAGTGATTCAAATTTATTGGTCAGCTTTGACGTGCTTTCTTTCTTTTCTAAGATCCTGTTGGATGAAGCAGTTGAAGTTGTTAGGGAGTTTTGGTTGAGAAGACTACTAGGTTAACACAGTTTTCATTGACATCAACAAATTTTAGCTTTTTATGGGAGATTTATGAGTGAATTGAAGCGATAGCTATGGGCTTACCTTTGTCACTGATAGTAGCAAACTTTTTTAATGGAAAAATTGAAAAGGCTACATTACAATCCTTCCACCTGAAAATTTATGGTGTCTTTATGTGGATGGCACTTATGTAAAGTGGTTGCATGGTAAAGAATTGATTGAAGATTTCATGTCACACTTTGACGCACAGTCTAAGAGTGTTCAATTTATGATGAAAGTAGAAGAGAGCCATTCTTTCCTCTTTTTAAACACTCATTACCTGAAAAGGCAATGGATTTCTTTCTTGAAAGGACCAAAGGAAAAGGAAATATACGAATAAATAGTTGATTCCCACCACTACTCATTAAATTTCTCCGATATGTTGACCTGGAATACCTCAAGGATGAGGAGAGATCTTTATAAATCTCTTAAGAAGAAGAGTTATTGAGTCTGGGAAACCTAAAAAGCAACCAAAAAAGTGCAAAAATGAAATAGGTACAAGTAATCTTAGGATCATAGTTGAAGATAGGAAGAAGTTCTTACATTACATTCAAGGTACTATGAAAAACTAGCAAATATTTTGAAGAAAAGAACATGAGAATTTGTTTTAAACAGTCCAGGAACCTAAGAAACAACTCTATAAGTGTCAAAGATCATTTGGAGCTAATATCTTGAGAAGCTGTTTATGAGATTCAGTGCACAAATGGTTTTACCTATGTTGGAAATTTAGGTCAGTCCTTCCAAAAGGATCAAAACAGAATAAGGGTGCAGGTTATGGACATCCAACAATCTAGGGTCAAATAGTATGCATTGACTGAATGTGAGAAGCACACTAATCACCTTTCTGTATAGAGGATGCTAAACTTTTTGCTTTAGAGAATTATTGGAAAGTTAGAAGTATAGTAAAAGCCATAGAAATAGGAAAAAGGACTGAATAATCTCAATGAAGATGATGGTGGAAGCTTAGTCATTTCTGGAACCATTTAATTTATAGACTAAACCAAAAACAAACATTTCCTTCTCAAGTTTTTTTGTAATTAGTTGATGTACCAATTGATTTTATTAATAGTCTGCTTAAATTTTTTTTACTATTTATTTATGAATTTAATTAAAAATTCATTCATCTAAACCCCTCTCTACCCCAAAATAAACTTTTTTTGTTCACTTTGTAACCTTTCCGTAGCTGACTTCTTACTATTAAAATATTAAATCTAATATTAATGGTCATCTTAGCCTTTATTAGTTGTTAGCTTTCTTTTAGTTAACTTAGTGATTTTTTAGTAACTTCTGTCTACTTTAGTTTGTTTTAGCATCTTTCCACTTTTTAGCTTTAGTTTTCTTCAATTAACAATTGTTTTGCTTTAGAAACATCATCTTGTAATTTCCTTTATAAGGAGTATTCCTCTCCTTTGTAATAACACACAACCGTGAAAATCATTAATCATTTCATGGTACTAGAGCTCAGGCACGCACCTGATTAGTGATTTTTCTAAATTGAAGGTTTTTAAAGCAAAATTTTGTGTAGATTTTCAGCTTTGAAAATCGTCTCTTTTTAGTAGGAATTTCAAGGGTTTTTTTCTTTGCAGAAAATTGCGTTTGAATGGAGAAGGATTGTGGTTTTTTTTCAGAAAAATCGCATGAGGGTTTTATTCTGGAAGTTTTGTGTGTTTTTTGGCAAGTTCGTGGTGTTTTTTGAGTGAAAAATTGTGGCTTCTGCTTTCAGTTTTGGCTTGGAATTGTGTCATTTTCTGGGCGTGCAAATTTTTGTGGTTTGTTTTGCCACGAGTAGGTCCTTTTCTAGTGCATGCGACCTCTATTTTTTGCACGATCTAAGACACGACCTTTTTTGGCCACGTCTGAGACTTTTGGCGCGGATTTGTGTAGATTCGAGGGTTCTTTTACTTTCTGAAGCAACACAACCCCATTTTTGTGGATTTTTTCTTTGTTTTCTAGGTGGAGTTTTTCCTAGAAACTACAGTGACCTTACCTTTTCGCGTTTTCTTTTGAGTCACGACCTAGGGTTTTGTGACCCAGTTTGATGGGTTTTTGCCTGTTTTTTCCGAAGATTGTGACCTGCAGTTGGGCATTTTCTGAGCTTCAAGGCTTTGTGGTGCTGCAAACATATTTTGACAGGGTTTGTGCATAATTCGTGGTTTCATTTTTCTGAAGATTGTGGCATTTACCAGGGTTTTTTCTATTTGAAAATTTTGAAGTTTTTGTGCCAAGAATTTTGTGGAGTTTGTGGGTCTTTTAGGACAGATGTTGTCATGTCCGCGAATTGAAGGTATATTAAATTAATTATTTATTAAGTTATTCCAATAAAATATAATATCAAAAGGGATGACTTATTATTTAATTAATTTAATAATAAAGTGACTTAAAAATAAAATAATAAAATAATAACAGTCACTTGAAGAATAAAATAATATTTTATTCTAGAAGCTTCTTGGAAGTCTTGGAGAAATCTATTTAAGAAGCTATTGGCTAAGCATTTGAACACACTTGATTTGGAATTCATTTCTGATTACTTGCGTGGTAAGAAGTTGAAGCTTAATGCTTAGCACGCTCGAGGGTCTGAAGACTCTAGAGTGCCGGTTTTCGATTGTGAATATGAATATGGGTAGACTTAGTTTTGTTTGCAAACATATGTTTCAGAATTACCAGTCTTATCCTTGTCTCAGTCATTCACACATTTCGATGATGTTCTATAGAGGGGACTTGAAATGCTAGACAAAATAGTAAATACTATCCACTTAGTTGAATCTAGAAAACTCACATTGCGTTACACCCTTAACACATTGAATGTATTGGGATATGTGATAACCAACTATTGCCCACATAATCCTTATTTTAGTCATTTATTAGTCCCTAAGTATATTGATTGTAAGCTAGGTCAGCCTCATAGGGATTAGAGGATTAATTGCCCAATGACGCCTATAAACAAGAGGTAGCAAGCATTTGTTCAGCATGGTATTGCAAAATTTGTTCTTCATGTAAGACTTTTGAAGGTTGCCTCCTTGAAGTGGCTCATTATAATAAAGTATTTGCATCTTCTTTTCTCTTATATTCTTCTTTTGTACTAAGTAATTTCATAACAAGTTTCATTAGAGTATGTTCTTAGCACTTTGAAGGGGAGGAAAAGAGCAAATTGTTGGTTTAGGATTAGTGTTGTCGAGCACATATCTCACTCAACTGATGATTTTAAAAGAAAATGTAGAGGGTTGATCAAGGACATATTAAAGAAGCTACATTATAGATCTGAGGAAATATGAAGCATTTTTAAGAGAGCTATTGCAAAATTAGTGATTTTGGACATATAATTTTTGGACTTTTTTCATCAAACTGAGGGTTAGACTCAAGTAAGTTTCAGTAAATATTTAAGCATATTTGGATTTGTTTTGAATAAGTTATTGCAAATTTAGTCCAAAAAGATCATGGGAGGGGCTTCAACAAGAGGCAAGGAAAGGAATCTAGTGATGCTAGGAAAGTCTCTTGACAAATGGGATCTATCTATAGAAAAGATGGAGTCCCTAGATCTTGAAGCTACACCAAATGCATCAACCACTGAAGTCAAGGAGTAATATTTTTCAGTAATAGGTTCAAATTTAGATCTAAATTGCAATCGATTTGACATATTCAACCATCTTCTCTTAAGGGTTTTATGGACTTCCTAAGGGTAGATTCACAACACAAGAGCCAAGAAGTAAATGCATCTTCGAAAGCTAATGAGGATTCTTGGTTTTGCATTGATTCAAATCTAAATTAGGAGCAACACCCAACTAATTCTGTTGCAAGCTCTAGGCAGTTCTTGTAAAAGATGGATATGCATAAGTTTGATGGCAAGTATCCAACCAATTGGTTTTTACAAATGGAGGATTTCTTTGATCTCCATCAAGTAGAATATTTCAATGGAAGTCTTGTATTGGAACCAAATCAATTTATTTGGTATAATTGACTATGTGATTAGAAGAGAAAGAAGGGATTTTTTCTCACATTGTTTGTTTTCCAAGAAGAATTTACAACACATTATGGTAGTAGTCTAATGGACAATTAGTTCAGCCATCACACCAAATTAAAGCAAATAGGTATAGTCAAGGACTATACTCAACAAGTTTAGGCCCTATCTTTCAAGAGTCAAGTATGTTACAAAGGAAAATTTGAATGAACTATATTTTGGAGAACTAAATGATCACATCAAATATGAGATACATATGCTCAATGCAAACTTTGTCTCCCAATCCATTATTATGGCAAGGAGGGTAGAGGAATTTTTTTGGCTAATAGAAGAAAAACATTTACTAGCATTGAAGATCTAAACACCTCATCACTAGCCTTCCCTCAACTTACTAGGTTGATGTCTCGATTCTCAACACATTGAAGAATAAATGGTAAAAGGATTATGTTTTAACTGGTAAATATAGTTAGGGACACAAGTGTGTAGAGAAGAAGATATAGAGATAGAAGTGGCATTAGAAGAATCATTAGAAGAGTCCAAACTAGCAATATCTTGCCATGCACTATTAAGAATTAGTACCCCACAGATCCTCAAAGTAATTGGATTTTTGAAAAATAGTGACAATATTAATTGGTTTCACAATTTTAACAACAAAAAGTCAGCCACACATCTGAATTGCTTTATATTTCCAAAACTAGAGTTTCAAGTTATGATTGACGATGGTGATACTGTTAATTGTTTTGGGAAATGTTATGACTTATGATATTAAACTTACCATGGGGGAATTGCATATTGATTAGCCCTATGTTTGCTATTCCATGGAGGGAGTAGATATAGGATTTGGAGTCCAATGGTAATAAAGTTGAATTAAGTGTATTGCAAGTAAAGGATCCACAAATGATAAGTTCTCATTAAATGCAAAAGTTGCTCAAAAAATATTCAATAGGGATTGAAGAAAATTATTTCTCTAGAGACTCCATCACCACCAAGAGTTCACACCATGGAAGATCATGTTCTACATCAACAAGAGGTACAATCTTAAGGAGAATTTTGCCATGGGAAAAACTAGATGAAGCAACAGGTTGAGTATCACTAGAGTGAAAGGAACTTTGAAGTGGGAGATTGGGTTTTTCTGTTGTTGCAACCATATAATGAATGTCCTTAAAGTAGCGAAAGAAGGATAGCAAGTTCTTACCCAAATATTATTGTCCTTATCAGATTTTGTAGAAGATTTGTAGTTTGGCATGCAAGCTAGAGTTAACTCCAACAACAAAAATACATCCATTTTTTCATTTCCCTTGTTTAAAGAAAGTTTTTGGACAATGAATTTCAGCATAGACACTATTGCCTGAGCTTGATGAAGAGGGTAGAATCATCTTGATCTCAAAGAAATTTTGCAGACATGCTGAAAGAAGCTAAGGACTAGGTTAATGATATAGTACCTCATCAAATGGAAGAACTTGCCTACCAAAGATGATGCTTTTATGCACAAGCTTCCACAATTAATCCATGTTGAGGATAACACTTGTTTGAAGGGTTAGGGCATTCGACACTCTTAACCCATTGAATATATTGGGATATGTGAATGCCAACAATGGCTCAAAGAATCCTTATTTTAGTCATTTATCAGTGTCTAATCATATTTATTGTAAGCTAGGTTGGTCTCATTGGGATTATGGGATTAATTTTGCCCAATTAAGCCTATATATAGGAGGTAGTGAGTAGCTGTTGATCATTGTATTGCAAGTTATGTTCTTATTGTAAGACTTTTGGAGGTTGCCCCCTCAAAGTGGCTTATTATAATACAGTATTTGCATCTTCTTTTCCCTTTTATTCTTCTCCTGTGCTAAGTAATTTCATTACAAACTATATAACACTACATTTTGTCACTGAAACATAAAATTTATATCCTCTTGTGTGTTTCAAAGAATGAATTTAGGAGGGTTGCTAATTGTGTAATATTTATGTTCTTGTAAAGGAGTAGGGTTTTAGCATCATGTTCACCAATAAGATAAATAAGGAAAAAAAGGATTGGACTTTGAAATTTAACAAGTATATCAATTTGAAAAGTAACAAAGAAGCTCTCTAATGAAAAAAATGCAGTGCAAGAAAAGTCATATATGCATGATTAATATTTTGCTTATTGAGGTTTTTGTATTAAAATTAAAGAGCAGTATTGAGCTTTATTTTCCTTGTCTCAGGTGTGATGCAAAAGAATTACAGGATGCACTATGCACCCGCATTATTGTGACTCGGGAGGGGAACATTACAAAATCTCTTGATCCTACTGCTGCTGTAATCAATCGTGATGCTCTGGCGAAGACTGTATATTCACGATTGTTTGATTGGTCCATATCTCATACCATTTATATAGTACTTTCTCAATTATCTTTAAGATTATGAGACTTTTGTGTTATGTTCTTAGATGGAGAGATGATTCTATTTATCTTGTTTCAGGTTGGTTGATAAAATCAACAAATCAATTGGACAAGATCCAGACTCTGTATCGCAAATTGGTGTCTTGGATATCTATGGCTTTGAAAGTTTTAGGAGGAACAGGTTTGTGAATTCAATGCTATCAATGCTTTTCAAGGAATAATACATTTTGACTAGAATTGCTTCTTTGTCCAGTGTAAATCCTAGTGACCTTAGGCTGAGGTGGTGTTAGCTAGCTGGAGTCTAGACCATGAAAATCAGTGCTGCAAAAGCATTACCTTGTAATTGCCATATATTTATTTTATATAGTCTATATAATACATTCTTATTAAGATAGTTAATGAGCTTAGTTTCATTGAAGAAAATATTTTGTTTCCTTGAATAGGAAATACTTAACTTGAATTTGATGCTCTATGTGCATATTTTGTGTAAGTATCCACTGGGAAATTTAATGCTGTTTGGTGCTGTAAGTTGAAAAATATTGATTGCTGATTTTACTCTTGCTCTCCAAGGGATTGGACATGGACATGCATTAATTAATCAATGAAACAATTGAAAGGATTATTGAAAGAAAACATTTTATGCTCGGGTAATAAAAAGTTGGAAGGAGGTTGTGAAATATATTAAAAAAATCTGTAGAGCAAACAGATTTCTCTAAACCATGACTGTAAATAAAATAACAAAAAATAATATATGTTGATTTTTGGATGGAGATTACACTGATTTGCAATGGCTTATAATGCCATTCATTTCTTGTGTATAACCTCCTACAGGAATAGCTTCCCAAAAACTAACAACTAACAATAGATCTATTTGTTCAATTTGAACAAAGGACGAAACATGACTAAACACAACAGCTCTTCTCGAAACTTTGATGAAGTGCCTTCACCAATTCTCCTTGCTCATGCAGGAAACACTAAACTAACTCCATCAACAGATCTCCTGATAGTCAAACCTTTAAAACCTCTGTACAACATGAGAGAACAACTCTCCTCCGAGAGTCCACGCCTCCTCTGAGTGTGTCAAAATCCCTCTTGTACTGCTGCATATAAGAGAACAACTTTCCTCCGAGAGTCCACTTTTCTCCAAAAGTGTCAATATCCCTCCTCCAATGTTGTGGGAATCAATCCCTCTTTTGTTGTATAAAAGAAACTCAACCAAAAACAAATACACTAACTACACACACAAGTTTTTCCAAGAAATGCCAAGCCCCCCCTTGCTCCATGAAGGGACACAAATATGAAATTGGTGCTTCTCATGCAAGGTATCATCTCTAAGCAAGAAGCTAGCTTGAGATGATAAAAAATCCTCCAACCTCCGATGCCTCCAACCTAAATTTTTTACTCTTTAATTGTTTGATATCTCTATAGACTCTCCAATAAGACAAGCATGTGAATTTGAAATCTATATCAGTCATAGCATGTATGGCTTGGAAAACACAAATGTTTTATAAAATGTGACTTTTAACTTGAAAATACCTGTCAACCCTACCTCCAAATTTATCTCCTTAAAAAATATGCCACCATCACCCTTACAGTGAAATCCTAGCACCTTATTTAAGTTCTGAAAAATTTAACAATTGCCATTTTCACACCTTATATAACCCCACTTACAAAAAAATAAAAATTGCATAGTTTTGAACATATGGCTACTCACAATAGGAACTATGATTTGAAAGTCATAAATCAACTGTAATAGGCTCATTTACATACAAGTTTGTTGAACTTCATAGTTAATACCATACACTTTAATATCATTGCTCTTATCAATTGATAACATTTGGCCCAATAGAGAAGAAGACTTTTGATTAAAATTTAGGGTTTATTTTGCAAACCTCTTCCATTACACAACCATTTCCTCCATTTTCCAATGATTCTACTGCA
This sequence comes from Sequoia sempervirens, assembly GCA_007258455.2. Taxonomy (NCBI): domain Eukaryota; kingdom Viridiplantae; phylum Streptophyta; class Pinopsida; order Cupressales; family Cupressaceae; genus Sequoia; species Sequoia sempervirens. The sequence goes on from VDFB02321910.1 coordinate 142,675, forward strand.
TGCCTCACCCACATTGGAATGAAATTGCACCTTACACTGCTGGGAATCACTAAAAAGTATTCAAATATCTGTTGTATGAACTGATACAAACACAACTACTATTCTAAAAGATTATTCAATGCAGATTGAATGCCTTTCATATTGTCTCTTTTTTTCTATTTTTAATTGTATTTGATTGCAGCTAACCTTTAAAAATAAGAAGGCTGAACTCCTCCAATGTTGTCTCAAAGTCCCACAATAAATCACTTGCTCCTGCTGTGATTAAATGCAATGCATTCTCTTCAATGTTGATTTCTTCTGCAACTGTGATCTTCTGAAGCCTATTCAATATATCTGTGTTCGTTAGTCTTCAAAGGCATATTTCTAACACTAAGACTTTACTGTTTTGGTGGACCCATTCTAAATCTGCTGTAATAATAATTCATTGAGGTTTTTACACTTAAATGGTTACAGAAGGCTATGGAATCTGATTTACTTGTGTTAGACATGTCATAGACTCAGTCCGCGAAGTTTTGTGTATATATGATATTTTTTTTTAAGGTTTTGATTCAGTACCATTGGCAGCCCATTAACACAGTTTTAATGCAGAATAATTAACTTTTCATAGTATTTCATGATGAGATGAAACTTGATGTGGGTGAGTTAGATTGCTCTTTAAGATGGCTGTTAAATATCATGCAAAAGCCTCAATTGTTTGATGGGTCAAAATGTGAGCACAAGTCAATGGGAAGGTGCATGATTTGGGAGTGTTAGGAAGGTGGTAAAAACTCAAATATGATGAATTCAAGACAATGTGAAACCTATCCAGGAAGTGTTGAATCTGTACAAAAGAGGTATTGGATGGTTTGTATCCAATAGAGTCATTGTATGTGTTGAACACATCCTGAACTCTTCCAAATGCATTCCTAGAAACTGCCCAACTCTTCCTGTTAGAATCTTGAGCTTGTGGGGTTGTGGCAGTTAAGGTGATACATCACTCAGGCGGTTCACTCAGTCTTTCCATGGGGTTTGGATTGGGAATTGAATCTGAAACATCCTTCTACCATATACAAATTCATCTAATGGTGCAATTTTGATCAATCTAGAGTATGAATTTAGAGTTTACCTCTTTGTGATAAATCAACTTGTCTGGGACTGTATGGTGCTTCTAGGCAGATGCTAGTAGAATGCAGTGCTTTCCAGGGTGAAGGGATTTGCAAATATTCAAGCTCCCAGAAAGAAATACATTATATTAGTCTACATGAATAACCAAAATAGGTCAGTGGGACTTGGAAAGCACATTTACTATTAGATATAAAGAGTACCTTCTTTTCATTGTCAAGCCATCCAGATGAATTATGTGTAGCATTTTATTGCTAGAGTTTTTTCTACATTGGATTTCAGAAGAAGTTGCATTTAATACTGATAAAGGATCATGCGCATCAGTATGAGCATATAAAGCTAGTCCTGTATTTTGCTGATGAGCACATTGGAATTGATTTCAGTATCATAGAGCATTGATTGAGCAACTTGATGATTTTAATGATTTATTTTGGTGAAGTTTTGGTTTGAATATCCAAGGTGTTTACAGTCATATAAGCATGTGCCAACATTTTTGGTATCTAATACTAGTTTGCTCCCTATGGATTAGCATATATAGTTGATGCCAACTGGGAATTGAAATTGCATGATTTTGGGTTTGAATTTCTATTATTGCTTGTCTTATCTTTGCATTTATTGATGTGCTCTTAAATTATTAGAAAATCTTTGATCTGCTATTCATAAACTTTTTTGTTGTGAAAATGTGCTTATTCTGGTGATATTTAATTTTGAGTGAGGACTAGTGTCTTTCAGGTACTATTTTTAGGCATTGAAGGCAAGTTTTACTTGTTTTGGTGGCTTCTTGTTTCAACAAGGTCATGTTCAGTCAATTTCAAGAAATCACATATGTAGTTTTTCACTGTATGTATGAATGGACAGACATACAAGCTATTTAGGTGATTGTCAGATATAAATACAATACTATGTCACCAATGTCTAGCAAAGTCTGTCAGATTAGTAAAAACAATTAATTTGACATGGTTTAAAGTAGAATTTTTATTTCTAAACTTTTGAAGAATTACTTCTATTAAAATGCAGAATGAAAACAAAGGTATTGTGGTTCTTTTTGATTCTAATAAGTCAGCAGATAGTACAGATTAGTAATATTTTGAATGTATGTTAAGTTGTTCCTATTATAATGATAAACTAGCAAACGATGATGTTCATTCTTCCATTTCTTGGTATCAAAATATTTCTGAATTTGCTTTTTCCAAGGTGTTGTTTGCTTGTCCAACAGCCAGTTTCACTGTGGAAACCCTGCAATGATATTTTTTCGTTTTTTAGGTTAGTATTATTTGAGGAAGTGTTTTAGTCTTAGTGCTTAGATAAGTCAAAATGGCTTATTTCTTTATCATACAACAGCTTCTTATCGAGCATTCCACCAGTGTATCGTTTCTTTTACTTAAATTTTATAGGAATATAGGATTCAATATTATGAATATTAGTAAATCTCTTATAATGCACTTGGAGATGAAATTTTGATTAACCAAATGTGCGGAACATCTCTCTTTGATTTAGTAATCTCTTATAAGTGGCCTGGATTTAGTACATTTCACTTGAAATCACTTATTTAAATTTAGTCAACCTGGTCAGTTTTGAGCAGTTTTGTATCAATCTGGCAAATGAGAAGCTTCAGCAGCATTTCAATCAGGTAGAGTTAGATCCGGTACTTTGTTGAAAAATACTGAAGGTCTTTGTCTGTATAATGCTCAACCTAAAATTTTTGCTAACCCTTTTAAAATTTGTTTCAGCATGTGTTTAAAATGGAGCAGGAGGAATATAGCAAAGAAGAAATTGACTGGAGCTACATAGAATTCATAGATAATCAAGATGTTCTAGATCTAATTGAAAAGGTATATCCTAATTTGGAGAACTTGACTTTTTATTCTATTTGTGATGTCCAAATCCCATAGTCCATCTATCAGCAATTTTTAGTTTTTAATTTCTTGGAAAGCAGCAAAAAGATATTTTATGATCAAATTTTTCTTTTCAACTTATGTGCAGAACTCAAAGAAATCTCTGTGATGAAAATGAGCAAGAATGAAAATCAATGTTGGGTTTAGTTTATCAGTATATAGCTTCTTTTTGCTTCGATTCCCAATGTGTCTAGCATTGTAGCAGAAATCACCATTAAATCATGAGAAACTGGAACTTGTGCTAAAAAATGATTTTCAAACCAAAAGATTGCCCAAAAATAGTTTTTCCCAATTTAATTGCAACTCAGCAAAAAATTGTGATTTCTGGGGTATTTTGTTCCCCCCCTGCCCCCGAGTCTGACCCCTGTTTTTGGAAAACCCTAACCCTAACCCTAACCCAATTTTTTCCTGATTAAATTGCAAATTTGTAAAAATATTTTATCATTGGTATGCAGATTTATTCCCTAGAACAAGATTTGCTACTATGGGACTCCACCTAATTTGATTTTAAACAAACCAAGTGATTGAAGTGACATTTTTATGGGGTTGTTAGTATTTTTAGCCAGCAACTTTCTGTTTGAGGCGATAGCTTATGCCATTTTGAGTGAACTCTTTTTTATTCTCTTTGATAAAATTGATATCTTTTTTGTTTGTTTGTAACTTTATATATATATTATATTGCTTTTAACTCAAGTTGAGAAGTATTTTTTGAAAACAGGAAGATTTTGAGGTAATTGCATGAATTTTATTCAAAAAATGGAATGTACATATAGCAATTACAAGAGACGATGTTTCTATTACGAAACAATCGTGAACAAAAGTAAAAAAACAGAAACTATCTAATATGTACAATATTGACCATTAAAGAGATAATTTTAATTATTATAATACTCTCCCTTAATGGTCAATCTATCAACTACACCAAGCTGCCCTCTAAATCTGACAAAATTTTCCGGGCTTAGAGACTTGGTGAGAATATCTGCTGTCTAATCCTCTGTTGGAACATACAACAATTGAATTGATCCGTCTTCAACAAGCTTCCGAATGAAGTGACAATGAGTTTCCACATGCTTGGTTCTTTCATGGAAGACTGGATTTTTGGCAAGTTTAAGAACTCCCTGATTATCACAAAACAAGGGAGTTGGACCTGCTTGAGATATTTGCATATCCGCAAGCATCTGGTGAAGCCAAACTGCCTTAATTGTTCCTCGATACTCTGCTTCTATTGAGGAAAGAGCCACTGCCTGTTGCTTTTTACTAGTCCAAGTGACTGCACCAACTCCCAAATTGAAAACATACCCAGATGTTGATTTTTTGTCATCAACCAAACCTACCCAATTTGAGTCTGTGTAACCAATGAGGCTAGGATCATGACCCCTAGTGTAAAGAAGTCCATAATCAGAAGTGTCCTTCACATAATGCAGCACATGCTACGCTGCTACCCAATGATCAGCCTTGGGGTCTGTCATAAAGTGTGAAATGTAGCTCATTGCAAAAGTGAGGTCAGGTTTAGTGGCAGTGAGATAGATGAGGCTGCCCACTAGTTGCTTGGACAAGGATTCATCTACTACAGGTGAATCTAATTTCGCTGACAACTTCAACCCTTTTTCCATAAGTGTGGAGGCAGGTTTGCAATCCTGCATTTGGAACTTATGCAGTGTACTTCGAGCATATTTGGACTGAGAGATGAAGATACTGCTCTTTGTCTACCAAACCTCAACACTTAAACAATAATGTAGAAGTCCTAAATCTGTCATGTCAATGAGCTGCACAAATCCTTTTTGATCTTATTGATAAAATGTGTCGAGCTACCAATAATGATTAGGTCATCAACATAGACAACAAGAATAAGAATATCACTAGTAGTGTGTTTGACATACAGATTGGAATCAGATGGACTCCTCTAAAAGCCATGATTTGTGAGGTACTTGTTGATCTTGATGTACCAAGCCCGAGGAGCCTGTTTCAGGCCATACAGTGCTTTCACCAGTCTGCACACCTGGTGTTCTTTACCGGCAACCTTGAACCCTAGAGGCTACGTCACGTAGACTTCTTCCTTCAACTCACTGTTGAGGAATGCACTCTTGACGTCCATCTGATGGACTTTCCAACCAAACTAGGCTTCTAAAGCAAGGATGAGCCAAATGGTACTCATTGTGGCTGTAGGAGCAAAAGTTTCCTTGTAGTCAATGCCTTCCTTTTGTGAGAACCCCCTAGCAACGAGACGAGCTTTGTACTTGTCAAGGGTTTCGTTAGCTTTGTATTTGACCTTATACACCCATTTGCAGCTAATGGGCTTCTTCCTTGGAGGAAGATCAGAAAGGACCCAAGTGTTATTCTTCTGAAGACTATGGTATTCAGGCTCCATAGCCTGTTCCCACTTAGGAATTCCTTTAGCCTTTGAATATGTTTGAGGCTCATAAACACTGTGAATGTTGGCAATGAGAGAAAAATTAACCGTTTGCTGCTGTTTGCTCTTGTTTCTGGACAATCTACCTCAATGAGCTCATTGTCATGAAGATCACCAATGGTCTTATCCCACCATTTAGGCTAGAGAGTAGAAGTGCCAACATCAGATGCATGGGGAGGAGGTCGAACTGGTACTAGATCTGGAACAGGGTCAATAGGTGGAAAATCAACATCATCCGGAGGAAAATTGGGTTGAGCATCATCAAAAACAGAATTTGCATCATCCTTCCCATCAGGTGGACCTAACAGAAGACGGACACCCAAATCAAAATCCTTTAAAGGCTAATCCTCAGAATGCTGCACATACAAGGAAAGGTGAAAAGGTCCTCTTTCTTCATCAAAGACAACATCATGACTGAAGATGAGACGATCAATGTCTACATCAATCAACCTATAAGCCTTCATTGTACCCTGTGAACATAAGCTTTTGACTCTTGGAATCCAACTTGGAGTGCTTGGCATCTGGAATACATACATATGCTAAAGAGCCAAAGATTTTCAGATGACTGATTTGAGGTTTGCAACCAGTCCAAGCTTCCTTAGGAGTCTTCCCCTTAATAGCCTATGCAGGAGACCGATTAAGAAAATAGATTGCAGTGTAGACTGCTTCTGCCCAATATTTCTTAGGAACACTCCTGTGTTGTTACATGGAGCAGGCCATCTCAGTGATTGTGCAGTTGTGCCGCTCTACAACACCGTTTTGCTGAGGGCTGTAGGGTGTGGTTATCTGGCGTTTGATGCCGTGTATATCACAGAAGTTGGGGAAATCATTAGAACAAAATTCTCCCCCCCATTATCTGACCTAAGAGCGACTATGGAACAACCAGACTCTTTCTCTACTAAGGCCTTAAATTTTGAAATATAGTAAACACATCTAATTTCTATCTAAGAAAATACACCCACATTTTATGACTAAAATCATCAACAAAAAGCAAGAAATACTTGCACCTAGTAACAAAAGGTGTATTCATTGGCCCACATACATTAGCGTGAACCAACTATAGTACCTTGGAGGCTCGCCATGAGTCACCATCCAGGAATGGTGTCCTGTGCTGCTTCCCAGCCTGACAAGGTCCACAAACCCCATGATGCTAAGTCTGGATCTCAGGTAAACCAGCTACAAGTCCCTCCCGAGATAGCTGAGAGAGATAGTGCACATTTAAGTGCCCATAATGTTGATGCCAAAGACTATTGATGGAAGAATTTCTAGCTGTGATGGCTAACTTTGGAGAATCACCTGTATCCACAAGTATATATAGACCATGATCCTCAATGCCAACAGCCACAATGGTGCGGGTCTCCCGATCAATAATCAAACACTTATGTGCACTGAATACCACATCCAACTAAGGAGAGTGCCGCATAATCTAACTGACAGAGAGAAGGTTCAGTTCCATGCCAGGAACATAGTATACATTGAGGAATATGAGATCCCTCCCAATAGACTAAATCTGAACGTTGCGCTTACTGACAACAGTATACTCTTCACCTCCTCCAAAAATAACTCAATCACTGAAAGGAGAGAAGTCGGCGAACCAATCACGCCGATGGGTGAAGTGTTGCAAAGCACTTGAATCAATGTACCAGGCAGAGGACTTCGCATGATCTGCAGGTCTTTTAGACATAAAGGCGTAAAAGGTAGATTCCTTCTGCTAGTGTGCTCGACAACATTTGCTTTTGGCTAAGACCCTCTCTGCTTCTTCTGTTTAGAAGCCAAACGTTAATGACAATCCTTCTTCATATGACCATATTTGTGGCAGTAATTACACTGAATGTTCTTCTTCTTGGGGCTGTCCTGAGGTTGACTTGAGCCTTTTTGCTATGAAGGCTGACTTTTGCCTTTATTCTTAGCTTGAGACTTGGCTGCAAAAGCTTGCTCTGTAGAGGACGAAGAAGCACTACTATCAAACTGTTGTCTTCAACGATCTTGTTGCAAAAATTTGGTACAAAGCTTTGGAAACTTCAAATCAACATTAGTCGATATAATGTTGAGAGTTTCAACAAAGTGCTCATAAGACTTAGGTAGACTTTTCAAAGTGATGACTACCATATCTTCTTCGTCCATCTTCCGACCAATCACTTCCAATTGATCACGGATTTCCTAAATCTTTTTCAAATGCTCCTGTAAGGACATTCTCTCATCCATCATGATGGAGAACAACTGGTTCTTTAGAAAGAATGCATGACTCTTGTCGGAGGTCTTCAAATGTTCCCAAATCTCAGCAGTTGATTTGCTGGGCGGAACCTATGGAAGTTGATCATCGGTAATAGATAGTTTAATGAGCATCACTGCTTCACGATTTTGCTCATCAAACTTTTATTGGTTTTTACTTGCCATTGTGGGACGAGTAGCATTGCCTAGAACAATCTGATCAAGACCACAATATTTGAAAATAGTCATGATTCGTTGCTTCCAGGTATTATATTTTCTGCCATTGAATCGCTGACTGCCTTCCAACATAATGTTGGTCAAAGATGCCATCTTTGACGCTTTTCGAAGCACGAATAATGAGATACACAGAAGAGGCTAAAAAAAATTTGAATGCACTAATCCTAAAAATTGAGGTAGTTGCAGACACAAATTTCAAGGCAAACCAGCTTGCACAAATCCCAATGTATAGATTACGAGGCACCCAAAATTTTTTTGATGACAACCCAAAAATCTTTATGAAAAACCCAGAAAGAATCTGTTATCAGAAAACAATTCGGCTTGAAAATAGAGGATTTTTCAAAACCCTAGCCACAAAGATTTATTAGAAACCTGTGTGTAGGAAGACACCACGAGTCTGCTCAGAGACAAATCGCGCTAGAGAAAACGATCACCCAAAAACACGTATCTGAGTGCAGAAAGACAAACTTGTGCAAAAATTTGCTTTTACCAGTCGCGGGTAGAAAGCAAAGTTTTTCTCAAAAAATCCCGACTTTAAAAAAATGCAGAAAGAGACGCCCAAAAATCGTGCTCAGAAACCTTCAAAAACTAGAGAATGGTCAAATGAAACAAGAGGGAAATCCGTTGCCCAGAACAAAACCAAAAAAACGCGACCTGGAAACCCTTTGTGCGCGGCCAAAACTGCAGAAGAAAAATCACACGGTTGCTGAATAGGGAAAAATGCAATTTCCAAATGAAGAACTCACAATTCTGAAGGAAAAATAATCACTAAAATTTTTAAGAAAGAAATCACGATTTTCAAAGGAGAAAAACACAATTTTCTTTAGAAATTCGACGCCCAAAAAGATAGACAACAAAGACACAAATTTTTAGAAGAGAACACATACGATTTTAAAAAAAAATCACGAATGGCGCCCAAAACGTTTCTTGCTCTTATACCATGAAAATAGGAAGATTTCGAGGTAATTGCGTGAATTTTATTCAAAGAATGGAATGTACATATAGCAATTACAAGAGACGATGTTTCTATTACGAAACAATCGTGAATAGAAGTAAAAAATAGAAACTATCTAATATGTACAATATTGACCATTAAAGAGATAATTTTAATTATTCTAATATCTTTTTTGTTTGCTTGTAACTTTTTATATATCTCTTTTAACTCAATTTGAGAAGGGTAAGTACCATTTGAAAATTATCACTAGATGGTTGTTGAATATTATTATGGATTATAAGCTACAGTATACAAGTTAAGTTAAAACCTTATATCTTTTTCAATGCTTAGAAAGGCATTTTAATTTCTTAGTAAAGTAGCAGCCTTTATTAGTTCTTCCAGTTTTCTGTTGCATTCATTGCCCTCCAATATAATAATTTCATCTAAATATTACTTGTGGTTTGAGAATATATATACTATGAATCTAGTAATACGTTGCTGCAGTAAGTCTTTAAAATATCAGGCATAATAAAAAGTAAAAACAAACAAGAATGTTAAAAAGATACTTTTTTAGTTCACAGTACATAAATGAAAAATTTGACACCAAATCTGAACTCTTATACCTAATAACTATGGAAAGCTCTTGAATGTGACTAGAAATCTCAAAACTAGAATTAAGAAATTTAGGAAGACCATAGAATGCCAAAAAAACTACCAATTACTTTAATATGGCGAGTTCGTATAATCGGTTGTGGTCTTTGTGTAAGGAGAAATAATAGATGTTACCAAGCACTCTAAACAAGATGGATACAAAATGTACATTATTGAAATGCATGAAGAGCACAAAATCAAGAAAAAGAATGTAGCAAATGGTAGCTGTTATGTTTAGAGTAGGTTATTTGATGATCACGGAAGTGTTGGATTTCAAGTTAGAAATGCTGCAATAATAACTTTAACTATATGATAGAAAATATGAAAATGGATTCAAGATTAATCCAATATGATGATCATGTGATTAGCACATTCTCAATAATAGAATGAAAACAATACCACAAGTTGAGAAATGCAAGTGACACAAGATATACGTGGAGAAACCCTTGCGGGAAAAGACTACACACACAAAGTGATCCAATGATTGTATTAATCCTTCAAAGAAGTTTACATCAACACAACATCTCTCTTTGAATTCCGGCAACACTTCGTTACTTCAACAACCTGCAAAACAACTCATGAAACTACTATCTCAAGGCTTTAATAAATAGAGATTTATGAGAGTGAAAACCACTGTTGTATCCCAAAACAAGAGGTAAAGACCACTTGGAAAAAACCCATGCCTCCCTTAGTGGACAGCCCATAAACATAGTAAAAATAAATTAATATTCACATGGCCTTCACATGGGTGCCTAACCCATAGGAAATCAAAGATCTTCAAACTCGAGTACTCCATAACTCCCCGACAACACCAAAAAGGACACGCAACAACATGCAGGATATGGTGCTCCAACATGCATTGACATGTTATTACATACAACAACTATTAAAATAATATATTACCTATTAATGGTCACTATCCTTTGTAACTATCTGTAACTCTTAGTTATTTGTTTGTAACTATTTGTAGTAACTCTTAGTTATTTGTTTGTAACTATTCGTAGTGTATATTTAATTGTTTGTAGTATTAGTTAACTACTACTCCCTAATTTGTAGGGTTTGTAAATTCTACAAGAGCATGGCTCTTCTGTTAATAATATCCATTGGATTATTTACCAAATTTACATGGTATTAGAGCAGATTTTATTCTGGGCACCAATACTTTTCAGATTGTTTTATGAAGAAAAAGATTTTTTCGTGTTTTTTTATTATAATTATAATTCAAAATTTTTTCTGGGTGTTTTGCACTAGCCGCAGATTTGTCTCTCTCTCTCTCGTGAAAATGTTTTTTTTTTTTTCTTTTTTCTGGGCGCGTGATTTCGTCTTTTTTTTCTATGGTTGTGTGTCTTCTGCATTGGTGTCCTGAGGCGTTTTTGAAATCCTTAGTGGCATGCGACTTCGTTTCTGGGTTGTGTTTTTTTTCTTGCTTCATCTGGGTGATGCGGTTTTGAAGATCTTTGGTCGACGCGATTTTCTCTTCCTTTTGTGTTGCGTTTTCTCTTCCGTTTGAGTCGCGTTTTGTTTATCTCTGTTGGTGCCTGCATTTTTGAAGATCTCTGGTCGGCGCAATTTTCAGTCTTCTTTGGGTGCGATTTGTAACTTGGTTTTGACGTGTTTTTAATTGTTTTGGGCCGTGATTTTTAAAGATCTTGAGGCGCGATCTCTAGCCTTCATCTGGGCACGATATTGATTAGTTTTTGGGCACGTTTTTTTTGGAAAAATCTTGTCATTTTTTTTCAGTTCCTGAAATTGACTTTTGGCTTTGCTTCTTGGGTTGCGATTGTTTCATATTTTTGGCGAAGTTTCTAATTGTGGGGGGGATTCTGAGTGTTTTTTTAGGAACGTGTCTTCTGTAATTTTTTTAGAAAATCGAGCTAGGGTTTTTAAATAAATCCTTTGTTTGAAGGAGAATTCTTTTTTTGCTTCTAGATTCTTTCTGGGTTTTTCAAGAGGATTTTTGGGTTGTCATATTTTTCTGGGTGTCTTGAAATCCGTTCCTTGGAATTTGTGCCGACGGATTTGTCTTGATTTCAGGTATTTTTTTTGTACCCAGGGTTTCGTGTTTTCAATTTGCAGAAATTCTTCTTTGTACCTTGAAATCTGTGTTCAAATTTCTTCCTGGGTTTAGGGTGTGTTGTCTCGAATTTTGTGTCGTTTATCTGCTTGCGTTATCTTCGTTTTTCATGCCTCGAAAAGTGTGAAGCATGGCCTCTTTGACCTTCATCATGTTGGACAATAGTCAGAAGTTCAACAGTTGCAGCTACAACACATGGAAGCATCATATGATGACGATATTTGAGTATCAATGTCTTGACCAAATTGTTCTGGGCACCAAGACACGACCTCTCACCGTTGATAAGGATCAAGAGAGTTTTGATGAGAAAAATCGGGAAGCCGTTATGCTCATAAAGTTATCAGTCACTGATGACCAGCTACCTCAGGGTCCATCAGGTAAATCAGTGAAGGAGATTTGGGATCTTTTGAAAGATCGTCATGAGACTTCTGACAAGAGTTGTGCGTTCTTTCTGAAGAACATGTTTTCCATTGTCATGAATGAAAATACACCTCTATAGGCACACTTGACTAGGATCAAGGACATTTGAGATCAGCTCGAGGCTATTGGTCGGAAGATGGAGGAAGAAGATATGGTGGTGATCACTCTGACGAGTTTACCACATCCGTATGAGCACTTTATTGAGACGCTCAACATTATAGCGGCTAATGTTGACTTGACGTTTCCAGATCTTTGCAACAAACTTCTACAATAGGATCGTTGGAAACAACAGTTTGGTACTAGTGCCACTACATCCTCTTCAGTGTAGGCATTCCCTGCAAAGACCTTTTAGAAGAATAAGGGCAAGCCTTCGTCCTTTCAGCAACATAATTAGGGGCAATCTTCAGATTCTTCGAAGTCAAAGAATATTTAGTACAATTATTGTCACAAGTTTGGCCACATGAAGGATTGCTGGAAACGCTTAGCCTCTAAACAAGGCAAGCAAGGAGAGTCTAGACCGAAAGCACATGTGGTGGAGCACATTGAGCAGAAGGAGTTTCACGCAAAGAGTCCTACAGATTCTATAAAGACTTCTTCTTGGTACATTGACTCTGGTGCTTTACACCATTTCACGCATCGCCGGGATTGGTTCATTCAATATACGCCTTTCAGAGATTCAGTTATCTTTGGAGGAGGTGAAGAGTATACTGTTGTCAGCAAGGGCAACGTTCAGATTTAGTCTTGTGGGAGAAATTTGATATTTCTCAATGTATACTTTGTACCTGGTATGGAGTTGAATTTACTTTTTGTAAGTTAGATTATGACACTCTCCTCAGTTGGACATCGTCTTCAGTATGCATACATGCAGTATTGTTGACACAGAGACACAGACTACAGTCATTCAGGGACTTGAGGATCATGGTCTTTATAGACTTGTTGATTCTGGTGATTCTCAAGAGCACGCTTTGGTATCCAGGAACACTTCTATCAACAGTCTCTGGTATCAGCGTTATGGGCACCTGAACATGCACTATCTCTTCAGTTATCACGAGATGATCTCATTGGTGGCCTACCTGTGATTCAGACTCAAACTCATGGAGTTTGTGAAGCTTGTCAGGTTGGAAAGCAACATTGGACTCCTTTCTTCGATGGTGACTCATGGTGGGCTTCAAGGGTTTTACAGTTGGTCCACGTTGATGTATGTGGTCCAATGCACACGCCTTCCGTTACTGGATCCAGGTATTTTTTGCTTTTTGTTGATGATTTCAGCAGAAAGATGTGGGTGTATTTTTTGAAGCTTAAATAAGAGGTGTTTAGCACATTTCAACAATTTCAAGCCTTGGTGGAAAAAGAGTCCGGTTCTTCTATTATTACTCTTAGGTTTGATAATGGGGGGGAATTTTGTTCCCAAGATTTCTCCACATTATGTGCTGCACATGGCATAAAGCGCCAATTCACCACGCCTTACACCCCTCAACAAAATGGTGTAGTCGAGCGTCGCAATTGCACCATTATAGAAATGGCATGTTCTATGTTGGAGCATAGACATGTTCCTAAGAAGTTCTGGACTAAAGCAGTGTATATTGCTGTTTATCTTCTGAACAAATCTCCTACTCATGCTGTGAAGAATATGACTCTTGAAGAAGCCTGGTCTGGACGTAAGCCGAACATTAGTCACTTGAAGGTTTTTGGCTCCACAGTTCATGTTTGGATTCCTAATACTCAACTCACTAAGTTGGATTCCAAGAGCCAGAAACTCATGTTTACAGTTTATAGTGAGAACCATAAGGCATACAGACTGATAGATGCAGACACTAATCGTCTAATCTTCAGTCGTGATGTCGTGGTGATGAGAATTGTGGGCTCTTCTACCAGTCTTCTCCTATTTGTTCTGAGGTTTAGCCTCAAAAAGATTTTGATTTGGGTGTTTATCTTCCACTTCGTCCACTTTATGGGAGGGATTCCGCAGAGGTGCAGGCACCTCAACATCCGCTTCCACCACCGGTCCCTACTCAGCAAGATCTGGATGTTCTTCCAGATATGTCAGTTCCAGCTGATCAAGTAGAGGTTCCTCCTGATTCCAATATTGGTTCATCTACTCTTCGGCCTAAATGGTGGGCTTCGACGATTGGTGCTCTTCATGATGATGAGTTACTAGAGGGTAGATCTGCTTGGAATAAGAGCAAACAACAAAATAAAATGAATTTTTCTCTTATGGCCAACCTTAATAGCATTTCAGAGCCTCAGACATATACAAAGGCTAAAGGCACACCTGAGTGGGAATAGGCTATGACAGCTGAACATCATGGTCTCATGCAGAATCACACTTGGGAGCTTTTAGATCTTCCGCATTGGAAGAAACCCGTAAGCTGCAAATGGGTTTATAAGGTTAAGTATAAGGTTGATGGAACCCTTGATAAATACAAGGCTAGGTTGGTAGCCAAAGGGTTTTCATAGCAAGAGGGCATTGACTATTAGGAGACTTTTGCTCCTACAACCAAGATGAGTACCATTCGGCTTGTCCTCTCGATAGCAACTTAGTTTGGATGGAAAGTCCATCAAATAGATGTAAAGAGTGCCTTCCTCAATGGTAATTTGCAGGAAGAAGTTTACATGACGCAACCCTCTGGTTTCAAGGTTGCTGGTAAAGAACACCAGGTATGCAAACTGGTGAAAGCACTCTATGGCCTTAAGCAAGCACCATGGGCTTGGTACATGAAGATTGATCAGTACCTTATTGATCATGGCCTTTAGCGAAGTCCTTCTGACTCTAATCTATATGTCAATCGGACTGGTAATGATATCTTGTTCCTAGTTGTCTATTTTGATGACTTAATCATTGCTGAAAGTTCAGATCATCTGATTGAGGAGATCAAACATAATCTCAATCAATCATTTGACATGACAGATTTGGGACTCCTCCATTATTGCCTCGGTATAGAGGTTTGGCAGTCTACTGGTAGTACCTTCATTTCACAGTCGAAGTATGCCAAGAGCTTGTTGGACAAGTTCCGAATGACAGATTGCAAACCAACATCTACAACTATGGAGAGAGGGCTGAAGTTATCAGCTCGGTTGGATTCACCTGTGCAGAATGAATCGGAATTCAGGCAACATGTGGGCAGCCTCATCTATCTCGCTGCCACTAGACTTGACCTTAGCTTTGCAGTGAGCTACATCTCTCGCTTCATGTCATCCCCTAAAGCTGAACATTGGGTTGCAGCAAAGTGTGTGTTGAGATATGTGAAAGGCACTTCTGACCTTGGTATTTTATATGGAAGGTGCAAAGATCCAAAGTTGATTGGTTATACAGACTCAGATTGGGCAGGTTCTGTTGATGACAAAAAGTCTACTTCAGGGTATGTATTCAGTTTGGGTACAGGTGCAGTTACATGGACCAACAAGAAGCAACAGGCAGTGCTCTTTCCTTGACCGAAGCAGAATATTGAGGAGCTGTTAAAGTAGCTTGTGAGGCAATTTGGCTTTGAAGGATGCTCTCGGACATGCAAATGTCTCAAGTAGGACCTTCCCCCTTATATTGTGACAATCAAGGGGTGCTGAAACTCGCTAAGAATCCAGTCTTCCATGAACAGACAAAGCATGTTGATCTTCATTGTCGCTTCATCCGGCAACTTGTCGAAGGCGGATCCATAGCATTGTAGTATGTTCCGTAGAGGATTAGACTACAGATATTCTCACCAAGTCTTTGAGCCTGGATAAGTTCGTCAAATTTAGGGGGCTTCTTGGTGTAGTTGATAGATCGACCATTACGGGAGAGTATTAAAATAATATATTACCCTATTAATGGTCACTATCCTTTGTAACTATTTGTAACTCTTAGTTATCTGTTTGTAACTATTTGTAGTAACTCTTAGTTATCTTTTTGTAACTATTCGTAGTGTATAGTTAACTGTTTGTAGTATTAGTTAACTACTGCTTCTCTCTAATTTGTAGGGTTTGTAAATTCTATAAGAGCAAGGCTCTTCTGTTAATAATATCTATCTGATTATTTACCAAATTTACAATAACATGCAAGTCAAAGCAGTTGCAGCTCCAAAATGGATGCCTAAGAAGAATATTCTTCCATTATGCTTTGTAACCACCACCGGCATGTGTCAACCTCTATGAAATGTAATTACAATGTCATAGAATATAAATATTAAATAATTTTACTCTTATGTCTCTGAGAACACTTTCTAAGGAACGTGGAGACACATGAAAATGACTTGGGAATGCAAGGTTAATGTCACCTATCCTAACAGGAAGCAGCTCTAATACAATGCTAAAGTATTAGACAAAAAAGTTCAATGCAGTTGTTTTATTTTGGGAGTCATATTGTCAAGATTTATGATCCGTAATTAGTGTTGGTATTCTATGACTTCGTTCATCAGTGTGAATCTTAAGAACTTGCTACTGTAAGTTGCTTGTTGTTTTAGTACAAATTTCTTGAAGGAAACAGTATATAGTGTCCTAAATTGAGAAGATTATTTGCTGAAAACTAAAAGCAACTTAACGAACATGAACTAGACTGAAACACATCAAGAAAACACAACATAACAGGAATTGTTATAGACATAATCCAATGAGGGTGTAAAACTGCAGGAAGAGTGAGTCATAAGCCTCCTCAAGTCACCATCTTGTAAAATAGTTTACAAGTGACTTGTTGCAAGGGCCTTGGGAACACTTTGTAACAAAAATATCACTCCATCATTTTCAAGCTAGCTTTGCAAATTGTTGAGTCAGGCATTCCTACTTTACTTAACTCCCTAGTAACTAGCTTAACAAGGAAACAATGCAAACTACACAAGTTCCATTGTCTTTACAAGCCCTGAAGGGATATATTTAAACAAGAGTGCAAGGATGCTTTCATGAGAAGCCCAACAATCTGTAGTGCTTTAAACATTTGGTTTCCAACTGCTTTAGCTCCCCTTTTCTATTTTGTCTGATATGGGACGATTTCAGCTGTAGACAAAATTACCACAAGAACTATAAGCATCATAGTGACTAGTTTGGCCCAAACTGAAATGGTAAGAGTTAAGGCTATTTTGGCTCCAGATGAACTGGTTACTGATGACTATTTTTGATGATGATAATAGCCTCTTGAGTGTAAGGATAACAAATATGATGTTTATTCCATTTTGTTTTGTCAATTTCCCTTGCAACTATGTTTCAGATATTTTCTTGCAAGATTGGGTCTTTGGAATGTCTTTGAGCTTGTGAGTCTTCCAGAGAACTGATTAATCATTATGTTAGCCATTTAGCTAACTTAACATCTATTTTGTATCACATCTCACCAGTCATGAGGCGTTTGGTCCTCAAAAGCTTAGGAGCTCAATGCATGAGGAAACAAATCTCTTTCTCACCTTGCCTCTTGGAGACTACTTAGTCTTGCATAGCTTTTACCTTTTTAGATCAACCTAACATGTACATTAAATTGGTGCCACAACTCTTTCATTTGTTTTTGATCTTATTTAGCGAGAGGTCAAGAAGTATCAAATTCACCTATTTCCATCACTTTGCTTATCTATAAAAAGTGAAGCAAATTTAACTAGCATTCATCAACTTTT